>NW_021025022.1:416542-439097 GCF_004153795.1 Camellia sinensis
AAGCCTCAGCAGCCCACTGAAGGTGTTCATAGGGACCAATACCTACCCCTACCTTGTTCTTGTCGTTTGCCTCCACTTTTCCAAGGGATTGGCCTTTTTCTAATGCAAGCCGTCCTGAGATTGGGGAGCTTTTTGGCATGAAATTCTGGCATGCGATGTGGTCGATGACGGAGCCAATATTCCAAAGGCCAGATCTGCCACAGTTCTCTGAAGATCTTCAATCATCCTCATCAGCTCAGAAATAGTGGGTTCACGGGTTTGAGATGATTGGGGCTCAAGTGCATCAATCATACACAATTCCAGAACAAGGTGATGTGGCTGGTGACTGTCGGATCAGTTGAACCGGGTGAACCCTGAATGGCCTTTCTTTGCCTTGCCTCGGTGAAGGAAACACTGGTTGCCCTTGAATATAATCTCTGACCTGACAAAGTCTATTAGCACAAGTCCAATGTACCCGGGGGATATTGGACCCTTCTGAAGCTATAGTTCCAGGACTACCTAGCAAAAGAGAAAACATACAGCATCTTAGCCTGATTTCACCAGGACAGATATGAGCATAGCTGAATGATTGTACTCGTTACTGAATTTTGTCCCAAAATTCTCCTATAAGCTGATACCCTCAGGCCGATACTCAGACTTGCAGTTGATACATACATTCCTGTAGAGCCACACCCTAACAAGCACATATCAAGCAAGTGAGAGCCAAAACACCCCTATGGTGGGGTAGGGTTTCCCTGTCTTTTTTGTTAGGAGCTAGGATTTCACTACGCACACAGCGGTTTCAAACAACCTACATTCGGGTAAGCAACCTGTCCTAATTTGGAAATGGTATCTACGGTTTCCGATATGCACTAGGTCGAATGGTCAAAAAGGAAGCCTTGGTAACAACCGAGGTTTGTGCTCCCATCGTGGCAGAGCCCGTAACCGGTCAGCGTTATGGCATGCTTTTCCAAGCAAGCCTCCGGCAAACCGTTTAGGAATAGCAGATGGCAAACACTGTGACTTAGGCACACTTATGCAAATGCAATGCAAAGAAACACATAAGTGTAAACAAAACAAATATCATGATGTTCGAGTCAAGTTCTCTAAATCCCTAGCAAAGTCGCCAGAAAACTGTAGACCGCCCAAACTCCGCTCCGCGCACGAGGACGCGAATTGTAGTTCTAGCTACTACAGTTCAAACTCCTGTCACGGTTCTGAATCTAATCTCACAAAGTGCAATATAAGACTGATAAATCACCAAAGAGTCCAAATCCGGCAAATCGTTTTGGAAAATCGATTTTAATCAAAAAGCGCCAAAACATGGACTTCTTTGCCAGATTTTAGAGTCGCCACCTAAATATTTTATTTTGGGGAAATTTAGGAAACCCTGACTCGTGCCTAAGGCCACGTGTCCGTCATCACCAAAGTTGCCTCGGCTCGGGAATTTGGGTACGGGAGGGGAAGGTCATGAAATGAGCACCCCCGCTCGCTCGATCAAAGGATCGGCCTTTACTAAACATGATATTTTGTTTTTGAAAACACATGTGTTCTATATCCGGTTATCATTCTAGCTTTACTATGTGATGCGCACAGTACACAAGTATAGACTAAATCACTTAATTTGGAACAAAACATCCCATGTTTGTTTTTCGAAAATGGTTTGAAAGTGCTACTCGCAATTAGGCTAAGACGCGGATTTGCCACCCTCAAGTGGGCTTAGAAAACAACATGATTTTGCCACTCCACAAAGTGGGCTTAAAACGTACATTTTGATGAATTGCTCCAATTCAAGCAATGAAGCCTTCATTCACAGGCATTCATGCAGTTAAACACTTAAGCAGTTAGCCTCATGGTAAGCATGCTAAACATGGCAACGCTTACACACATGCAAGGATCCTAAAGCGTAAACAACTCACAGTGTACTCCGAGCCAAAACAGAAGCTAGTTAGTAATTCTATATGATCCTAGCTATGTTAGATGCCTAATGCAACACATGCAAAAATGCGACTAAAATAGGCTCGGCGATCTAAAATGGCATATGAATGCAACACTTGATAACATGCTCTGAAACACGTATTCAAGAAAGTGTATTGAAATACAATGCAGTTTGAATGATGTGTTGAGCCCGGTGCATGCAAGACAAAATGAATGATACACACATGCAAACATATGCTAATTGAAACATGCCCTAAAACTAACACTGAAAGCTAATAAGTAAAAAGGAGAAAGACGTGGGGTTGGAAGACATGCATCACACATACGCACACTTATTACAAAATTTTCCCTCTCGACGGAGGGTCCGAATGAAACGAAAGCAACTAGCTATGCTAATTAAGCTAACTATTACGAACCAACTAATTAACTAACCATTCTAGCTAATTAATTATTACAAACCAAATTAAACTAATTAATTACAAAACATGTAATTAACTACAACCAGCTAGTAAAGCAACAAAATGGCCTCGCGGGCGAGGGAGGCATGCATGCTCGGTCGCATCCTCCCGGAAATCCACTACCTTGCCTCTAAATGCCTTTGTTTGTACTCTTTTGGACTTCTGAACATTATGCCAACTTCCAGAATGCTTTTATCTGATCTCAAGAACACTCTGAGAGCTCATCGGCCAGAGATGGTGGCCATCGGCTAGTAATGATGGTCAGTCGGCTGGATTTGGTGGTCGGTCGGCTGGATTTGGTGGCCGGTCGGCTGGGAGATGTGGCCGGCCGGCCATTGCTTCCATGAATTTCCTCCTTTTGCTGCAACAGAGCACAAACAGAGGCATGGCAGTGGATTTGCAAGGAATGTGGTTGCAACCACTCCTTATCATGTCTCAACCTCAAAGTAGTGTAATGCTCGGCTCTCAAGCCATCAATCACGTATCTCGATCATGATGGCCAAGGATCAAGCTTGCCACAATGTTGATGAATGCACAAATAACACATAGGACTCGATGAACCTCCACCTATCATATATGATCAAAGGTGTCGGTGACCTAAGGAATGAGGCACGTTTCATAACTTTGAGTATGAAACGTTCCTCGTTCCTCGTGTTTGGACCAACATCTGATCTAAACACAATGCAATGTAACACACATGCAAACAACATTCTATGCAAACCACATGCTAATCTTGACATGCTAAGATGGTATGCATAAGACTCTTAACATGAAAACAATGTGTGCATGGCATGTTTAGGAGTTAAGGCATCAAGGCAAGTGAAGTGTATCACACATGAAGCATGTACTTGTAGACGTCCCTGAACGCCCCGGGAGGGTGAGCTCCCGTTCCGTTCATTTTGGGGTCACTACAGCTCGGACTCTTAAATTGTCACGGTTCTTAATCTTGAACCAAAGAGTCCAAATCTGACAAATCGTTCTGAGAAACAGATTTTTGAAAAGAAGTGCCAGCATGGACTGCTTTGCCAGATACAGAGTCGCCACCTAAATATTTTCTATGGGGGAATTTAGGAAACCCTGACTCGGTGCCGAAGGCCACAGTTCCGTCATCACCGGAGTTGTCTCGGCTCGGGAGCTAGGGTACGATTGGAAGGTCAGCTATGAGCACCCCCTCTCGCCCGATCCAAAGATCGGCCTCTACTAACCGTGATATCCGTTTTTGAAAACTTATGTGTTCTTGAACCATTTATTAGCCTAGAATTACTATGTTATGCGCACAGCAAGCAAGTATAGACTAGATTGCCTAATTGGAAACAAGCATTGCATATCCGTTTGTTTTGAAAAGCGCTTTGGAATTGCTACTCGCAAGTAGGCTAAAACACGGATTTCAATGAGTTTTTCCAACTCAAACAATCCAACCTTCACCCACAGGCATTCAAACAGTTTATCTCATATAAGCACTTAGCCACATGGTAAGTATGCTATATGTTAACATTCACACGCATGCGATATGCTAAAGCATAAATACTTACATCGTACTCCGTGCTAAAAACAGGAACATGTTAGCAATCAATGCATGATCCAAGCCATGTTAAGTGCCTAATGCATCTATACAAGACGCAATTAGAGAGGCTCGGCTAACCTAAACATGCCATGTGAAATGCAGTCAATTGATGCACGTATTCAATTTGGAATTGAAGTACAAATGCAGTTTGCGTGATGTACCGAGCCCTGGTGCATGCAATACAAATGCATGAATGCACGCATGCATAGCATAAGGTATGCTAATTTTAAATATGCCCTAGTCTACCATCATAAACAGGTAAATAAAAGGGAAGAAAGAAGTGGGGATTGGGAGACATACACACCACTCACCCACACTTATTACAGATTCGTCCTCGCTCAAAGGGACCAAAAGAATAATACAAATTAATTAACAACGCAAGCTAATTAAATATTACAAATTGCCTAATTAGTTAACAAACTAATTTAAACTAGGAAAAGCAGTAAACCGCCTCGGGAGGAGAGCCAGATGCAGCACATGCTCGGGTCCTGCTCGAAAGTGCACGGCCATGCATAGTCTGCCTATGTTTTCCCTGCTCTGCCTCTCTGAAGACTGCCAAAGTCTCAAGGATGCCTCTCTGGATACTTGGAATCACCACCGGTTGAGTATTATTACCACCGGCAGTGAATTGTGGTCACCGGCACAAAATGAATCCATCGGCTGGTGATTTACTGCCGGTCGGCAATGTATACTGCCGGTCGGCAAAGAATGCCTGCAGAACCTGCAACTCACAGCAGCAGAGGACAGAACTTGCATGGCAATACAATTCAAGCAATGTATGCACCAATCATGTCCCTATCATGTTTGTGACTCAAAAGGGCATGTGTCTCGATTCTCAGACCGCTAATCACGCATTTCCATGCATGACGGCCCAAAGAATCAAGTGTGCAACTTTCATGTCAAATGAAATGCAAACCAAACAAACGAACCAAGGCCCAATTCTATCACCAAGTCAAGGAACAAGGCATGCATGCAAGATGCCATGCAACCTAGGCATGCAAGCTAAGGATGCAACATGGCATGACAAGACACTTATGCAAGCATACAAGCAAACATGAGGCAATGCAAACTGATGAAAAGGTGAACTTATACATGATTTAGGCAACTCTAAATAGGCCTAAAACAGTGGCCAAAGTGACCAAAATAAAGGACTAAACACATGCACACATGCACATGTTAAAGGAGCCAACACTTAGGCACAAATGGGGCCACTCTCAAACACGTTTGAAAGAAGGCAATCATGGACAATATGGCATGCAAGGTAAGCATTGAAAATCATGTAAGGATGGTGCCAAACCAAACAAACAAAATAGACTAAACATGCCATAAATGGCCCAAGTGCTTGAAGCAAGTCAAAGGGGCTTGAACCATGACCAAGCCAACCAAGCCTCACAAGGCTAAGAGGACTTAAAATAGGTTCAAGGTAGACCTAGACCATGCAAAGGGGACCCCCTAGATGGCATCTAAGTGGCTCAAATTCAAAGGCATGTACAATGGCCAAAACATGGAACATGCTACACAAGCTTTCAAAGCATCAAGGAGACATCCAAGGCAAACATATAGGCATGCAGAGGGGACTGAAATGACATGGTGGATAGTTCCAAACCACTAAATCAATGCAAGAATGTCATGCTATACATTCATACACTTAAGGCCAACAAGCCGGAATACAAAGGGGCTATACTAAGCATGCCAAATTCGACCCAAACAACCTAGGACAGACCTTAAACATGGAAAAATATGCACAAAAGCTTCACAAAGCTAAGCCTAAAACATGCTTGAACAAAGGCTAACAACCTAAAGCATATTAAACCAATAACAAGGCATTACATGGTAGGTATGCTAAGTATGCATGGTGTACCAAAAATCAACACACAACAAGGTTATATCATGGCATAATAAGCATGGAAAACAGCCAAGACATGATCAATACATACTCTAACATGATACTCCCTCAAGAGGCCAAAATGGGTCCCTTTCAAGGACAATAAGGAGAGGGGTGGCCCTCCCCTTTTGGAGACTTCAAGGCACCATCTCCGCCACTGAAATCCCTCAAGATTTCAGTGGTGAAGAGGCCCAAACACCAAAGCCTCGAAACTTGCACAAAATAGCACAAAAAGGAGCCTTACAAGGCCCCTTAGGAGGGGTCAAACAAACCCAAACCACAAAACACTCTTAATAAACAATAAAGAGGGCCTAAAAATAGAACTTTTTTATGTTATACACTAAGCACAAAAACAGCTCTAAGATAGGTAGAAAAGCAATGCAAAAATGGGGAATAAAAAGGAAGTTTCTCACCCTTGTAGACCACCATCACAAATGATGCTCCAACAACCCTCCTTGGCTTGAATCCAGCTCCAAAACACCAAAACCAGCCCCTTAGAACCTTAGTAGCCAAAGGAAGGTGAAGCACTAGGTGTTTGTGTGCAATAGTATGGACTAAAACACCTAGAACACACACAAGAGGGAGATATAGAGATAGAATGTATATGAAACCCTAACCCTAGAACTCAAACCCTAAAAATGGCTGTCTAAACTCTCTAAAATGTCTAAAGTGTCTAACCCTTAAGGCCAAGAGAGAAGACTCTCTCTTATAGAGCCTTTTGTCTTGTAAAGCTTACAAGACAAGCTTCTAAAGAGAGAGATCCCTCCATACATGTGTATGGAGGGGAGCAAATGCAAGACAGTTGTGATAAAATATCTGCAAAAGCAGATGCACAGTAGTCAGCCGGCCAAAGATTCCATTTTGGCAAAAAGGAGTGCCGACCGGCAACAAAAGGTGCCGACCGGCAAAATAGATTGCCGATGAAAACAAAAACCAGCCGTTGGTGTGTGGGGATGCCTCACAAGGCATTCCCTGCCCCTCCAAGGCAAAACACAAGTGTTTGGTGCAAAACCAGACACTAAACAGTCGAGTTCGGAGATCCTGAGGCAAGGCGCGCGAGCCGAGACCTTCGGGAACTCCAAACGAACACAAACAAGGGTAATCACCAAGTGTTCGAACGGTGACGTCCAAGTCTTGAGGACGGTCAAAAATGGGGTGTCTACAGTACTACAATGCTCAAATGGTCAAACCAGCCCCAGACAGAGGTCATGCATGCCAAAACAGTGGCCAATACTCAACAAAACTTAGGCACAAAAAGCAAGGAATGCATACTCAACTCATGGTTCGCAAGCAAGGCATAAAAGCACAACTCTTAAATGTAATTAAAGAGTGACATGCATGAGAATATGGCAATGCTATATGCTCTGAAAGCAAGTGTTTAATGATGCCAAATCACACAAACACCACAAGTGAGGCATGCTAGAAGGCTCAAAACTCAAAACTAGCTTAGGCACTTACACCATAGCCATATCAAGCAAGCCCCAAAGGGCCAAGATGACTCAAAACAGTCCCAAGGCAGGTCAAAACAATGCCAAAGCATGCATGGAGTAGAGCTAACATATGTTAGAATGAGAGGCATAAAGCATGACGCATGCAAGGCCAATGAGCATGATTACACTACACTTACCAAAACCAAGCATGAGATGACTTCACCAATAAAAATCAGAGTTATAACATGATAAAATAACACCAAAAACATGCCAATCGCGGATCGATGATTTGTTTGATCAGTTACAAGGAGCACAAGTCTTCTCGAAAATTGACCTACGGTCCGGGTACCATCAATTAAAAGTTAAAGTTGGTGATGTTGAGAAAACAACATTTCGAACCCGATATGGTCACTACGAATTTCTGGTTATGCCCTTTGGTGTCACTAACGCACCCGCGACATTTATGGATTTGATGAATCGTGTCTTTAAGCCCTATCTGGATGAATTTGTTGTGGTCTTTATTAATGATATCCTCATTTACTCAGAGAATGTAGAAGCTCACGAGAATCATCTTCGCTTAATTCTTCAAACCCTCCGAGACAAGAAGTTGTACGCAAAGCTAAAGAAGTGTGAATTCTGGCTACGTGAAGTGGCATTTCTGGGGCATGTTATAACTAAGGAAGGAGTCTCTATTGACCCAAACAAAATTGAGGCGGTCGTGAACTGGCCGACTCCGACTAATGTGACTGAAGTGCGTAGTTTTATGGGGTTAGCCGGATATTATAGGAGATTTGTCCAGGATTTTTCTAAAATTGCTGTACCACTCACACAGTTGACTAAAAAGGGAGTTGCATTTGAATGGTCGGAACCGCGGGAATCTGCTTTCCAAGAATTAAAAATGAAGTTAACTACAGCTCCGGTCCTTGCACTACCATCTGGTATTGAGGGATTTGTGATTTACAATGATGATTCACATAAGGGACTTGGTTGTGTGCTTATGCAAAACGGAAGGGTTATCGCTTATGCCTCTCGACAGCTTAAACCTCATGAGAAGAATTATCCCACGCATGATCTTGAGCTAGCCGCAGTAGTTTTTGCTTTAAAGGTTTGGCGGCATTATCTGTATGGGACTACTTGCGACATTTACATCGACCATAAAAGTCTCAAATACCTTTTTACCCAAAAAGAGTTGAATATGCGCCAGCGGCGGTGGTTGGAACTTATTAAGGATTATGATTTACAGATCCACTATCATACTGGTAAAACCAACACAGTGGCAGATGCACTTAGTCGAAAAAATGTGGGAAATTTGGTAAGTCTATTGACAGAGAAAAAGGAGTTGATAAGTGAGCTGAATAAGATGGGGGTCGACTTGGTGATACATGGTCAAGAAGCAACAGTGGCAATAATGATGGCCCAACCGACATTACTTGAGGAGATTAAATTACGCCAAATGGAGGATGGAGCTCTAAAGAAGATATGTGATGAAATGGAGACAAAACCGAAACTGGGGTTCACTTTAGCAGATTATGTCCTTAAATTTCAAGATCGAATGTGTGTTCCTAATGTGTTAGAACTTAAACGGAAATTGATGGAAGAAGCACATGCCTCAAGAGTTACAATGCATCCAAGAAGTACAAAAATGTACCGGGATTTGAAACAAAATTTTTGGTGGCCAAGTATGAAAAAAGAAATCGCAGAGTTTGTTTCTAAGTGTTTGCAATGTCAGCAGGTAAAAGCAGAGCATCAGAAACCCGCAGGATTATTACAACCCCTTCCAATCTCGGAGTGGAAATGGGAACATCTGACCATGGATTTTGTTGTAGGCTTACCACAGATACCACGAGGTATGAATTCTATATGGGTCATTGTCGACCGATTGACTAAGTCCACCCACTTTCTACCAGTGAAGACTCAGTACAATGCCGATAAACTGGCGGTCATTTATGTGAATGAAATTGTAAGACTGCATGGTGTACCGGTCTCAATTATATCGGATAGGGATCCGAAGTTCGTTTCCAGATTCTGGCAAAGTTTACAAGAAGCCATGGGTACAGAATTAAAGTTCAGCACTGCTTTCCATCCTCAAACTGACGGTCAATCCGAGAGAACGATACAAACTCTGGAAGATATGCTCCGGATGTGTGTGCTAGAGTTTCAAGAAAGTTGGGAAACCCATTTACCACTGGTAGAGTTCGCATATAACAATAGTTACCACTCAAGTATTGCAATGGCACCCTATGAAGCTTTGTATGGAAGACCGTGTCGTTCTCCCGTGTGTTGGGCTGAGGTTGGAGATAGGCCATTGTTAGGGCCAGAGATTGTCCATTTGACAACTGAAAAAGTTAGAATTATTCGAGAAAGATTGAAAACTGCCCAAAGTAGACAGAAGAGTTATGCAGATAGCCGGCAAAGGAATTTGGAGTTTGACGTGGATAGTCATGTTTTTGTGAAAGTTACCCCAATCAAAGGACATCCAAGATTCGGAAAATACGGAGAAAATTTATAACAAAATTATGGAAAAATTTATTCCTAATACATTAAGTAAAAAAATGCGGTTGGCTATTATGCTTACCTAAATTTACTATAGTTTTAATTTCAAATTTTTAAAAAAATATTTCAAACAATTTTTAGTTAGCTAGTATCAAATAGAATTTTCTTAATAAAAAGGAAAGTTACAAAATTTTGTTGTAAATTTTCAAATGTTTATTGTTAAACATTATATTCTACTTGTTTGTTTATTTGCTTGCTTGTTTTGAGAGTTTTGATCTTTGACAGCCAACTGCATATGGTTGAGTTTATAGAAGTGAAGGACTTCTCTGAAGAAGATGTCAAGGGGGAATCTAATTCCACTCTTGATTATAGACACTACTGGAAATGAGTAGAAGGTCTCTCTTGGCATAATCAAGTCCTCCTTCCCCGCCAACCTGAAGTGGACATCGGCTGGGATAGAGAACTCTTAGCATAATATTTAAGTTTACTAGGGTGTCTACCATCCACTTAAACATTCCCATGATGTCGACTTGAAGTGGTTGGTGCTAAATTTCAGAGAAAATAGGTTGCTGTGGATTTGAAGACCTCGGCTAGACCCTAATAGTTCTAAGGTAAGGGTTCTGGTCGCTTAGGAAAGGTTTTGTTTCAATTTTCCTAAGGCAACAGTGTTCTAAGTCAAACCCCAAGCCTAAATCTATGAACATGAATAAGATGCAGAGGCAATAATCTGGGAAACAAACCAAGAAAACAGAAAAGACATAATTCAGAACTAAGAGAAGAACACACTCAACAGATTTGCATATACAAAAACAGTACATAGAAGATAACAAATCTGTGAACATTGTGCAAGGCAATGTGCAAGAACCACAAGCAGTACAAATGACACTCAAGAACACACGGGCAAACTTCAAAGCAAAAAATGGATTCCAAAACAAGAATTGGTTCACAATGTCCAGAGCATGAAAAGTGGCAAGCAAATCATAGAGTAAATGTAGAATTTGATATAAGGAATAATGGAAAATGTACAAACAATTCACGACTGTGTCATATTCAACAATATTAAAGAACCGAAAGTGCAATGAAGAAATCAGAGACTTATTGATTGGAGCCGACGAAATGGACGTCGGGGTGAAGGTCGCCAGAGTCAGACAGAGACAATCACTGGAATAAAACGACGAAAAGTCCACCGGAGGTGATGAATAGACGAATGCAAAAAGCTCGAGGGAACAACAATTGCGGTCTGAGAGAAATTTTTAGACAGAGAAAATTTGAGAAGAGAGAGAATTGAAATTACAAAGTGAAGAGATGAAGAGAGAAATGAGGGAATTTTGTTAAAACCATGAAAATACGGCAAAACGTAATGAGGATGGCATGGAAGACGTGCTTGTTAGGCGACGTGGGCAGAAACAACACGACTTGATAGCATATGTCAAGTACGAGCCAGTAAGAATGGGACACGTGAAAGAAACAGTTGAAAAGACGGTACATGATAGCTGATACGCAGTTGAGAACTCTTGAAATACTTGAAATAATGAGGCAATAACTTTAGCTAGAGAAGCGATCTCAGATGGGAAGCTTAGAGAACTTGGTTTTTGGTTCTTAATTCTTGATAAAGTGGGCAACTGAGTCTTGGTTACTTGAAGCCAATGACTCATGATCTCGGTCGGAGCAGTATATACTTTTTTGAGCTGACATGTTGGGTGAACAAACGATGTAGGTTCCATCACCTCAAGTAGCCAACGTAATAGAACCTAGGGGGTAGTTGTGGAGAAGTATTTTGTGAATGGAGCCACGTGGCCAAGATAGCTCGAGATGTTTGCTAAGGTGCCACATGGATGAGTCACATTGCCGAGGTGATCACGGCATTGCCGAGATGTTCTACGGTAATACCGGAATCCCAAGGTATTCGGATAAAGGACAGGAGTCCTAGAACAGAAGAAGCTCTCAATCTGGATAAAGATAAGGCTCATGAGGAGTTTATCTCTATCTAGCTGAGAGTCCAGGATGAGTATTGAGCCTAAGTCCAATGAAGTGAGGCTTCTAGGTGATTAGGTCATTGTTGGTTATAAAAGTGAAGCACCTTCGTGGGTCCGGTGTAAGTTCTTTCTGGTGAGTTTAAGTACTATTTTGATATCTATGATAGATAAGATTGCTGACTTGATTATCGGAGTGTCCTTAGGGAGACGAACCACCGCGATATTCTCATCTTCTTGTTGGCAGGTAATTAGCTCAATCTATTCTGCCAGTGCTCTCCAGCTGAATTTCCTGTTTGGTTGTGTGATTGGAAACCAAAACCCATACATTTCTTTAATTCTGGAATTTCAAAATTGTTTAGAGTATATGTGGAGTTTTATTCCAAAGTTTTGGAATTTAACAAATTGAACCCAATTAACTTCGGAAACAAAAAACTAAATTTTGTAGTTTACAAATGGGCAAATTCCCCTCGAGGTTTGACTAAAATACGAATTCTCTCCCTGAGGTTTGGAAAATTACAAATTGTCCCTTAAGGTTTATATTTGCATAACAAATGATGAGACAAATTGTTATGCAAAAACATAAACCCCCTGTTATGCAAAAACATAAACCTCGGGAGGCAATTTGTTATGCAAATATAAACCTCAAGGGACGAAATGTAATTTCTCAAACCTCAGGAAAAATCCGTACAAATTGATTTGGTAGAAATAATCAAATTTACAAATTGATTTTGTAGTTTACAAATTTTGTAATAATCAAATTTATGAAATTATTCAGATTTGTAGAAGGAAAATACAATACATACTAATAAATTTTACAAAATTTTCTTAATAAAAATTGAAAAAAATTGAAAGGTGATAAAAAAGCATTTATGAGATTTATTGAGTATTTTATTGAAGCCATATAGTATTAATGTCCTAATATTTTGTTTTTGTTTGCAATTGACTAATTTGAATTATTTTGTCAATATGACTGAAAATATGTGAAATTTGTAAGGTATCATGTGAACTTTAATGTTCATAGCTTGTGTAAAATCGAAAATATGACATAACAATAATGATGACTTGCTAAATGGCCCTACTCATTGAAATTTTTGATTACACCACACTGTCTGTAACTAGTGGAATTCTTTTCTTCAACTCTGCGATTATTCAGTTTTCATTTTCTCTACCTTCTTAGATTCTCTAATAATTCACTTTTAAGCTATTATATCTTTCTCGATGTTTTATCTTTTGTTGATGGTTAACGTATGTCACCTCTATTGTTCTCCTCATTCTAACTGTTGTCTCACGCTTAGAGATTCTATTATCTTTAAATTGTCTTTCTTCTATATCAATAGAATTGTGTGTGAATTTCAAATTTTGATCCAACAATTGAAAGTGTATTAAGATAGAAGGTTTTCATAACCAAGGGCTCCACGCCCTATCACACTCTTTTTTTTTTTTTTTGGCATGTACAATGATTTTTCCTTTGATTTGAGTGATTCTTTTGCATCAATCACATCGAAGTCCTTTTTTCTTTTCCAGAGTTATATGATTTTACTTTTACAGTTCGCTTTTATCTCTGAATTCTCTTTCTTTTGTATCAATAGAATTATTCAAGAATTTCAAATTATGATCCAATGATTGAAAGTGTATTAAGATAGGACTTTACAACCAAGGATTCCATGCCCTATCTCACTTGTTTTTGGCGCGTATACAATAGTTTTTCCTTTGATTTGACTGCTTCTTTGCTTCAACGATATCAAAGTCCTTTTTTCTTTTCCAGAGTTATGTGATTTTGCTTTTACAAGTTGCTTTTATAGATCATACGCAAGGTGTCATTTGATAATGTCCGTAGTTCTAGTTTTCTATTTACAAAAAATAAGAAACACATTTTTTTTTGGAGTAAAAAATAAAAATAAAAATTATTTAATACACAATGTTTTGAAAAAAAAAATAAAACAAAAAATAAAACACATGTTTGGTGACTTGCTCTTTTAGCCCATTCTCAATATTTTGTAACCACATCAAACCAAATTAAGCCTTAAGTCACATCAAATGTGGTTAGGTACATGAATCTTTTTTCTCCACGTCTCTATCAAATGCCATTTCGTTAGTCAAATTAAGTAGATTCATATTTCTACTTATTACACTAGCCAATGTCAATCTAGGTCTACCATGTCTCCTAACACTTCCATCTACCGTCACTGCATTGCATCTCTTCACTACTACCTCTGTTGGTCTCCGTTGAATATGACTAAACCATCTCAATCTATTCTCTTTCAACTTATCTTCTATTGGTGTTACTCCTACCCATTCCCGAATATGCTCATTCCTAATTCTCTTTGTTCTAGTCTTGCTACACATCCACCTTAGCATCTTCATCTCAGCAACACTCATCTTGTCCATATGTTGTTTCTTGATTACCCAACACTCCGTCCCATACAACATCGCTGGTCTAATAGCCATTCTATAGAATTTTTCTTTTTGTCTAGTGGGTACTCGTTTATCGCATAGTATCCTAGACGCACTTCTTCACTTATGCCACCCTGTCTTAATTCTATGGATTACATCCACATCAATCTCCCTTACTGTTGTGATAATCGACCATAAATAACTAAAATGTTTACTCTTAGGTAATTCTTGGTTCTCAATCTTCACTTGTTATATTTTGTAATTACTCAATATACAAAAGGTGAAGAAATTTTCAAACTAAGAAAATCATAAACTAACTAAAAATAAAAGCAAAAAAAATAAAATTAGGCTAATTGTCTTAAAGCTCAAAGCTGAAAAAAATACATGAGAATGCCAAAAAAATAATAATAAAATAATAAAGGGATAATTACAAAAAAAAAAAAAAATCCCAGGGTTTGAGCCTTTTAAGAAAATAAATCCTAAATTTTTACTTTTATCAATTTAAACTCTAATCTTTTAATTTGTTGTCAATCTAAACGATTGGCTTATTTTTGTTAAGTAAAATAGAAAAATAGTATTTTAGTTATTAAACTCAATATAAATATACATAAAATACCTAAAATACTTTTATTTTTATTTTTATATTGAGTTTAATGATTGAAATACACGTTTTTCGATCAATTTTACTTAATGAATATAGACAAATGATTTAGATTCAAAACAAATAAAAAATTTAGAGTTTAAATTGACAAAATTAAAAAATAAAATTTATTTTGTCGTAAGGGTCAAATCTTGGGATTTTTTTATTTTTATTTTTATAATTTCTCCAAAAATTAAATAAAACTAATGGAAATATAAACAGAAAAAATGTGAAAAATCAGCTTAATGATCTCAAAGCCTGGCCTGACTTAATATTGGCCTGCAAAGCTAGGATTTATGGGTTGAATATAATTTTAGATTTTAGAATATGTATGGCTTCGTCCGGCCCTAGTCAAAACCCAAAATATTCGGTATTTGTTAGCGTCTTGGATAACTAGTTTACTAATTGAGGTGCAAGGATTCTCTATCTCCAAATAATCATGTCCCTTGTCTCAAATCACTCATAACTATTAGATATGTCTTGATATTTTCAAATCTTGAGATTCTCATATGATTTAATAGTTGTGAATGATTTGAGATAGGGGGATAGGATTATTTGGGGACATAGTTATTTGGGAACAGAAGATCCCGGCTGCGGATTGAGTAAATCCGGTCTGGGCCATTAATTGCTCTTACACACATTAGATTGGAGAATGAGAATATATAGCAATGGATGTCAACAAATGTCAAGCTATTCACAGAGTCGAAGATAATTAGAGGGAATGAAAAAAAATAAAAACAAAAATCAGATCATGGATTGAAACTTCACAAATTTAGAGACATAAAAACTTAGGCATACCTAGGTCTAAACCAAACTTCAAAACTTCAAGTTCCTCAAGTACATACTGAATTTGCAGCTTATTAGATTTCTTGTAAGTAATTCACAACCCACGCGCATATATATATATATATATATACAGAGAGAGTGTATTTGTCAAACTGACCTATTGTGGAGAGATTGAATTTGTGTGGAAATGCTTCACAAAACAATGTAAATCTTTCTGTCCTGTTCGAATTTGAAATTGTTTCATTTTGTGGGTTGATTTATATAGAGAATCACAGCTTCATGGGGATAAACATAAATAAAGAATTGTGTTTATGATTTTCAAAAAGAAACGAATTGATGCAAAACGTAAAATGTTGATTTGCTTTTGAGATCAATCACATTTATTTATCATATTTTGTACCATATCTTATGTTTTTATCATTGTTTATCATCTTATTTGCTTGTGATTTACTCCCTTGGGAAAAAATGACCGAATAAAATTGCAGAGACGAAGAGGCACATGTTCACAAACATATGAGATTCAATAATGACATAAATTACAATAATCTTTCTTGAATTTTGGAAAAAAATATAATGAGCTTACAAGTTTTGTTTTTTATGTTTTGTTGTTGATAGTGAACCCTTTTTTTACTATTATTATTATTTTTTATATTTTAGTTAATTTTCTTTTTATATGAACCTAATCTAAATGTATTTAAAAAATAAATTTTTTTTGAAGAAATCTAAAAGGAACTTCATAAATACAAAAAAAAAAAATGTATTAAATTTTTATAATTTTTTGTATTTAGTGAATTTTTTAAAGATTTTTTTTACAAAATTTTGTTGTGTACTTTTTAAGTGTATGTACATTTAATAGATTTAAAAAGTACAAAAAAAAAGAATTAAAATATTTTAAAAAATAAACTAAAAACCAAAAGATACGGATTGAAAGCTCAAAAACTATTTTTGAAAAATCTAAAACCATTCAAAGAAATTGAGTTTCTAAAAAATTTAATTCACATAATACTTAATTTTATTTTTATAAATAATTCATTAGTCGTATGAATATGAAAAAAAATGAAGATGTAAATGAATGCAAACAGAACTACATCCATGCACACGTCACAAAGAATTACTAAAACAGAAGGCAATCTAATTTTGTCAAATTGTGATGAACGCACCTTAAAGAAAGCACACACAGATTTATGTGATTTTTTCATAAATTGTCTACATCTATAAAAGAGAGAAAAATTTAATATATAATAATAAAGAATATAATGTGAGATCAAAAAAAAAAACACTCAAAATGCACAATATTACATAGGTCTCTTGCCTTTGCTAAGAAATTTTAACTCAGAATTTATACGCGCAACACTCTTAACATCAATCGTTTAGAATTTGGGCCGAAATGGTTAACTTTTCTAGGGCTGATGGATACAACAAAAAGGCACATATAATATATGTATCGAGAAAAAAAACTTATTTAGAAAATATTTTACAATTTAAGTGTATGATTTAAATTTTAAATTTTGTATTTATTAATTTTAAATTTGAACACTATAAATTTTTTTTATTGGTACATAACAGTGGTGAAGAAAGAATATGGTTACGTTTGGTAGAGTTTTCTAAATATGATTTGAGAGTAAGAGTTGTATTTGAGTTTGTGAATTTTGAAATTATGATTTGAATGTAGAAAATTTGTTTGGCGAAAGAGTTTTGAAAAGAGTTGTGAATTAAGTGAGGAATTTCTGATGTGACATTTGATATTTGATATAAAAACTTACAACTCATAACCAAACACACAAATCAAAATTCTATTAAAGCTCACAATTTTTTTTTAAAATTTCAAAAAATATATTTTTTTTAATATATAAAAATTAACATGTGTTAATTGCAAAAAAAAAAAAAAAAAAAAAAAAATTGCACTATTTCGATCAACCGGCCGGATGACAAGTGAGACGTCCGGTAGGATGACCGGTTAGGCCAAATTTACAAAAAAAAAAAAAATTGAAAATCGCGTCTTACACAGAATTTTCTAAATGTCGTGGAAACATAGTTTGAACATCTTATCCAAACATCATATTAGAATATATGGGTAAAATCATAGTTTGGAAAATCGTTCTAAACACAACCTAAATGTTGACAAGAGCCTTCTCTCCAGTCTACATAGTGGATTAGAGCATCGTGTTGGGCTCGTAAAGTCTACCATAGAGCTCTTTGAGTATTTTATGCCTACAAAAAATTACGTTGATCGGATATCAGTAGTCTTTTGATCAAAACATATTTTTGTTAACAATTTATTTTTTAAATCATATTTATCATTGACAAAAATGTGTTCTGATTAAAAGTTATCGATATTCAATCAATGTGATTTTTTGTAAGTATAAAATAATCGACGAACTCTATACATCGAGCGATTCAGATTATTGAAATGTGACCCATGATAAGTTTCACGGATCTAAAACTACGCTCTAATCCATATAAGGCCAATTTGAGAATACAATAAAAAGTCAAAAATCAACTTTTAACCTATTTTGGATCATTTTGCCTCTTACATTTTTTACATATTTAAAAAAAAAAATCAGAATAACCTAAAAAAACTAAAAAAAATTAATTTTTAACCATTTTTTCAAAACACTCCCTAATAGTATGGAGAGAAGCCTCTCATTGACAAAAGAATCCTCATACATAGCTTTTGCTCTTCCTTATGCTTTGGTGGCAAGTTAAAGAACATCTTGTAAAAGTTATAAATGAAGAACTGTACTGTAATTGGAAAATTCCATAATTTGATTTTCTAACTTTCTATCAGTAGCTTTTTAATTTTAGATTAATTTTACTTCCTATTTTTAACCATTATCAAATTTTCTATTTAATTCTTGAATTGTCAATTGAATCTAATAAATTCTTTAAATATAAAAAATCAAAATTTACTTAGGTTCTAAATTATCAATTGAATCTATCAAGTTTTTAAAATATTTAACTCAAACGCATTTAATTGTTTATAAAAATAAATATAAAATCATAAGTATTACAAATTAACAAAAAAACTATGGAAAATTTAGTAAAAAATCTAGTTTCATGTGTGAGAGGGTAATTTTTGGGAAAAATTGGGCCGAGCTGTGAGTTGGGCTCTGTGGCCCAAAGTGTGAAGGACTCGGTAAAAGGTCGTAATGTTATTTCGGCCCAGTAGAGGTATAGTTACTCCGGCCCAGTAGAGGTATAATTATTTCGGTTCAAGAAGATGTATAGCTACTCCGGTCCGGTCGTGATGTCTCCTGAATAGGTCGGTCTGGCGGTACCTTTGAGTTAGACCAACCTAGGAGTCATACCGGTCGCAATTTGTTAAGTCTGGTCCAACCGTGCCATGGGTTGACAGGAGAGAGCCGGGGTAAGGAGGAGTAAAAACAGAACCGAACTAAGGTATTTCGGCCTGCTTTGTGGCTCAGCATAGCCAGCTTTACTTCGGTCAAAAATGATAGTTCGGCCATGTTGAAAACCATCCCACTTGGTTTAAGCAGTGGGGGGGTGTAAAAGGATAAGCATTATCCTTAGGAGTATGAATCCCACGAGGACTCTACATGGAGGAATACAAGTCCAACTAGGATTGTGCCACTCGAAACCTATAAAAGGTCACAAACATCACCTTGGAGAAGGTAATACAATTTTTTTCTAAGAACATAGAGCTTTGTCTATTTGTCAAGTTTTCTGACTTAGGCATCGGAGAGGTTTCCGGCACACACCCGCCGGCTAGCTCACGTTTGTGTTTTCAGGTGAGAAAGCGACGTCGTACGGAGGAGCGTGGACTTGGTCAACAGGATTATACGAGAAGACGCATTTCTTTCCCGTACAATTGGCGCCGTCTGTGGGAAGAACAGACAAGAACAAAAAACCTCTTGACTAAGCTTCTCCTTTTCTCAATCAATGGCACACATTGAAGAACTACCGCAGTCCGCCGTCGACGGGCTAACTCCAGAAGGGGGCGCAAGACGTGAAGGATTACCTTCTGTCCCTCCCATGGCGGACTTGGAGCCCCAAAGACATACCTCCAGGAGGGATGCTAGGGGGAGACGGACTCACAGCCCCCGTCAGTCCCATTCTCAAAGTCCCGACAGACAAAGACGGAGGATTGACCCTCAAGCTCTGGAAGATCGCGTAAAAGAACAAGATGAATTGATAAAGAAGATGGCGGCGGACATGGAAGCCTTGAAGCGCCAGATGAAGAAAAAAGAAGTGGCGACAGGAGAGGGGCGCAAAAACAAGACGCCCCCTCGCCACTCAATTTAAATATGATAAAATACTACACCCTCACAAGGAGAAAACAGAAGCCTCAGGACAGACGACACTCATTCCTTATCTTCAAGGACTCGTCACTCCAGGTCTGAGAGGACGAGATCCGAAAGATCATATACTGAAGGAAGCACGTATTGGCCTTCACATTCACACCAAACCAGATCCAGACAAACCAAGCTACCCAGGTCATCCGACTTACGAACCATGCTAGAAGAAAAAGCACGATGCAAGGAAGATGCCAGGGCAAGGGATCCACACCGAATAACCGAGTTTCTGCCTTACAGCGGTTGGCTCCTCGGAGTATGGAAGCGTCAGAGGTTGGAATGCCAATACCGCGCCCTGCCTACGAACCAACGGACAAAGCCTTAGCAAGACTACAGACTTCGCCGTTTGTTCCAGCATCGAGAACGCACCCCTACCATCAGGCTTCCTTCAGCCGAAATTCACCACATATGAAGGGAAGACGGACCCGTACTCACACTTGAGCCACTTCCGCCAAGTCATGGCTGTATACAGACGAACGAGGCCTAATGTGCATACTCTTCCCATCAAGTCTTGGCGACCTAGGCTTGACTTGGTTTGAAAAGCTTCTGCCAGTTGAGCAGAGGCATGCTGCCCGTACTGGGAAGCTTTTCAAACCAAGTCAAGCTAGGTCGCCAAGACTTGATGGAAGAGTATGCACATTAAGGCCTCGTTTCGTCTTGTAACAGCCTGACTTGGCGAAGTGGTCAAGTGTGAGTACGGGTCCGTCTTCCCTTCATATGTGGTGAATTCGGCTGAAGGAAGCCTGATGGTAGGGGTGCGTTCTCGATTGCTGGAACAACGGCGAAGTCTGTAGTCTTGCTAAGGCTTTGTCCGTTGTTCGTAGGCAGGGCGCGGTATTGGCATTCCAACCTCGACGCTTCCATACGTCCGAGGAGCCAACGCTGTAAGCAGAACTCGGTGTGGATCCCTTGCCTGGCATCCTCCTTGCATCGTGCTTTTCTTCAAGCACAGTTCGTAAGTCGGATGACCTGGGCAGCTCTGTCTGTCTAGCTGGTTGGTGTGAATGTGAAGGCCAATACGTGCTTCCTTCAGTGTATGATCTCTCAGATCTCGTCCTCTCAGACCTAGAGTGACGAGTTCCTGGAGACAAGGATTGAGTGTCGCCTGTCCTGAGGCTTCTGCTCTCTCCTTGTGAGGGTGTAGTATTCCTACTACGATTTTCTGAGTGGCGAGGGGGCGTCTTGTTTTTTGCACCCCTCTCCTGTCGCCACTTCTTTTTTCTTTCATCTGGCGTTTCAGGCTCTATGTCCGCCGCCATCTTTCTTATTAATTCGTCTGCTCTTTACGCGGTCTTCTAGAGCTTGAGGGCAATCCTCCGTCTTTGCTGGTTGGGACTCTGAGAGTGACGAGGACTATTATTCCGCCTTCCCCTGCCACCCTCCTGGAGTTATGTGTTGGGCTCCAAATCTGCCATAGGAGGGACAGAGGGTAATCCTTCTCGCCTTGCGCCCCCATCTGGAGTTAGCCCGTCGACGGCGGACTGCGGTAGTTCTTCAATGTGTGCCATTGATTGAGAAAAGGAGAAGCTTAGTCAAGAGTTTTTGTTCTTGTCTGTTCTTCCCACAGACGGCGCCAATTGTACGGAAAGAAATGCGTCTTCTCGTATAATCCTGTTGACCAAAGTCCACGCTCCTCCGTACGACGTCGCTTTCTCACCTGAAAACACAAACGTGAGCTAGCCGGCGGGTGTGTGCCGGAAACCTCTCCGATGCCTAAGTCAGAAAACTTGACAAATAGACAAAGCTCTATGTTCTTAGAAAAAATTGTATACCTTCTCCCAAGGTGATGTTTGTGACCTTTTATAGTTTCGAGTGGCACAATCCTAGTTGGACTGTGTATTCCTCCATGTAGAGTCCTCGTGGGATTCATACTCCTAAGGATAATGCTTATCCTTTTACACCCCCCACTGCTTAAAACCAAGTGGGATGGTTTTCAACATGGCCGAACTATCATTTTTGACCGAAGTGTAAGCTGGCTTATGCTGAGCACAAAGCAGGCCGAAATACCTTAGTTCGGTTCTGTTTTTACTCCTCCTTACCCCGGCTCTCTCCTGTCAACCCATGGCACGTTGGACCAGACTTAACAAATTGCGACCGGTATGACTCCTAGGTTGGTCTAACTCAAAGGTACCGCCAGACCGACCTATTCAGGAGACATCACGACCGGACCGGAGTAGCTATACATCTTCTTGAACCGAATAATTATACCTCTACTGGGCCGGAGTAACTATACCTCTACTGGGCCGAAATAACATTACGACCTTTTACCGAGTCCTTCACACTTTGGGCCACAGAGCCCAACTCACAGCTCGGCCATTTTTCCCAAAAATTACCCTCTCACACATGAACTAATTTTTACTAAATTTTCCATAGTTTTTTTGTTAATTTGTAATACTTATGATTTATATTTATTTTTATAAACAATTAAATGCGTTTGAGTTAAATATTTTTAAACTTGATAGATTCAATTGATAATTTAGAACCTAAGTAATTTTGATTTTTTTATATTTAAAGAATTTATTGATTCATTGACAATTCAAGAATTAAATAGAAAATTTGATAATGGTTAAAATAGGAAGTAAAATTAATCTAAAATTAAAAAGCTACTGATAGAAAGTTAGAAAATCAAATTATGGAATTTTCCAATTACAGTACGTTCTTCATTTATAACTTTTACAAGATGTTCTTTAACTTGCACC
>NW_021025022.1:456681-618522 GCF_004153795.1 Camellia sinensis
GTGTGCGGGCGTGTGTGCACGTCTTCCAACCCCACGTCTTTCTCCCTTTTACTTACCCGCTTTTGTTGGTTAGTTTTAGGTCATTTTTCAATCAGCATACTTATGCTTTGCATGTTTGCATCCATTCATTTGTCTAGCATACTTATGCCTGCATGTTTGCATCCATTCATTTATCTTGCATGCACCGGGCTCGGCGCATCATATTAACTGCATTGTATTTCAATTCCAAGTTAAATACATGTATCAAATGTCGCATTTTCTATGTCATATTAGAACAACCGAGCCTATTTCTAGTTGCATTTTGCATGTGTTGCATTAGCCATCTTAACATGAACTAGGATCATGCATTGATTACTAACTAGTTTTTGTTTTGGCTCGGAGTACTCGATAAGTGTTTATACTTTAAAATCCTTGCATGCGTGTGAGTGACCGCCATGATAGCATGTTTACCATAAGGCTATTTGCTTATGTGATATACATGCCTGAATGCCTGTGGGTGAAGGTTGGGTTACTTGGATTGGAACAATTTATCGATTGCGAGTTTTAAGCCCACTTGAGAGTGGCAAATCTCCATGTTTTTCTAAGCCCACTTGAGGGTGGCAAAATCTGCATTTTAGCCTACTTGCGAGTAGCAAATCGCTTTAAAAAACGAACATGAGATGTTTTGTTCCAACTCAGGCGATCCAGTCTATACTTGTATGCTGTGCGCATCACATAGTAATTCTAGGCTAATAAACCGGAATAAGAACACATATGTTTTCAAAACTCGATATCATGCTTAGTAGTGGCCGATCTTTGATCGGGAGAATGGGGGTGCTCATGAAATGACCTTCCCCAATCCTACCCAAGTTCCCAAGCCGAGGCAACTTTGGTGATGACGGACACGTGGCCTTAGGCACAAGTCAAGGTTTCCTAAATTCTGCCAAAATGAAATATTTAGGTGGCGACTCTGTATCTGGCAAAGTAGTCCATGTTTGGCACTTCTTTCTAAAAATCAGTTTTTCAAAATGATTTGGCAGATTTGGACGCTTTGATGATTCATCGGTCTTACATTGCACTCTGCGAGATTAGATACAGGACCGTGACATTGAGTCCGAACTGTAGTGAGCCCAAATGAACAAAACGAGATTTCTTCCGAGACGTTCGGGGACGTCTACAACGTGTCCAACTACTACTAAATTTAAAATTGACAATTAGGTAGGCACAATTTAAGAATAAAAAAAGGTATGATAAATTATTAAAACTAAATGAATTGTAGACTTTAGACAACATATAATAGTATAAATAAGGCATAATCATTAGATGCTTTTTATTTTATTTAAATAATGATATACAAATAAAAATATTATATTAAATTTTCATACATAGTAATGTGACTTAATATGTAGATTTTATTTTAAAACAAAATATCTGTAAAGATAAATTTTTTTACAACAAAAGAATTATTATATTATACTTATAAAAAATTGTATGATTTTTATGTATAAATAAAAAAAATATATATTTTATTTTGATAAGGCACGTGCATTCTGCGCGATTGTCAACAGTGAAAGATTAAAAAATGACTTGCAGCAGGTAATGGGGTAATACCCATTTAATGGCTCACCAATCCAAGTTATATATATATATATATGTCAAAAAAGTTTGAGACCCCTTTTTCCTTTCACCTTCTTTGACCCACTTTCTTTCTCATAGGCCAGTTTTTCTTTTCTTTTCTTTTTTCTTTTCCTTCTTCTCCAATCACCACCCGCCATGTGTATGTGTGGGTGGTGAGGGTGATGATTGGAGGGGGTCTCTATCAATGCTGTATATATATTTTACACAATCCAAGTTTTAGTTTTAGATGTTATTTTTGTTTGCTTTAAATTTTTTTTTGCTCCAGACCGGTCAACTTTAAGCGAGTAAAGAATGTTCCATTTTATGAAGAACAAGAGAGTGGGTCGCTTTGTTTGCTTTTAATTTTGTTTTGTTCTAGACCGGTCAACTTTAAGCGAGTAAAGAATGTTCCATTTTATGAAGAACAAGAGAGTGGGTCGCTTGATATGAGCTTCAGTTGTTTGATTTATTTATTCGTTTGGCTATCTCAATATATATATATATATATATATAAATAAATAAAGGAGAGAAAATATTTTTTATCAAATTTCTCCCGAGGACGAGCAGTACAAAATTTGGGCCAGATCATTCCAGGATTGTATATTCCACTAGGGAGGGTAAACCCTATGGTGTACACATGTTTATGTGTGCACCATATACACATTATTATAATTGACATAATTTTATATAAAATTTTGTAATATCAATCACGAAATATGTAACTGTTGGCTTTTTGGCTTTCGAAGGTTATTATTGTTATTGCGAGCGTGCCAGCAAGGATCAATCAGTCCTTATAGAAAATTAATTGCCAACAAATTATCAGACGATTGTGTTTTAGTTCTTTTAGCCTCAATGAAGAAGACTTTTACTGGTGGCTTGATTTAGGAGAATTAAGCAAAAATAACAATTAAATGAAGAACGATCGAAGCATTTCATTAAAATGAAAAACTTACAATGATCCAAACTCAGCCTCGTAGAGGTTTACAGCAATATTCTACTACTTGAAACTACTCCTATGAATGAAGTGCAGTGCAGTGCAGTGCAGGAACTTAAAGTGCAGGAATGTAAAGAACAGGAAATGTAAGACTGGAAATGTAAAACTGGAAATGTAAAACTAGAAACAAAAATAAGTAGAATAAGACTGGTTTTTTGGATCTGAGTCTAGGCTTTTTTCTGGGGCCTTCTCTGCTATTTATCTTTCTCAAGAATGACCATCGAACTGCACTTCCAACCGTCGAACTGCTCCTCCATGCTCGCTGATCATGTTGCCTTATAATTAGCTCCACTATGCCATCACTTGCAGTTAGGCTTCCCTCCTATATTTGAATTTAAATGTGAGTAACCGTTGAAGCCACATTACCTTGCATCTCTTCGTTGATCCATTGCTACTCAGATCTCGTAATAACCAATGCTAACTGCCACGTGTACGATCAGGATCGAAGACCTGAATAGTCTTCTTGTATTACCCTTATTTTGCCACGCGTCGAATTGTAATTGACTTGTACAAAATATATAGCCAACATTACCCTCTGCACTAATATACCTAATACTTGGTGATATTAGTGGATCAAGGTCTTTTTTCCACGTCTTAGAACATGCGTGGGCTTTGCATTCTTCCAGAAATGCAACTGTCATTCATTATCTGCATTAAACTCTTCTTCAATCTTTTGAACACCCCCACCACCTTAGTATTCCAACAGACTGATACATTTTTTATGGCCGAATCAATTTTCTCTTCCATTGATCGAGCACACGAAGAGTCATCTGATGATGCTGTTCCTTCTCGAAAGAACCTCCATGCATTAATTAGCCACCGTTACCCACCTTTCTATATTCAGGTCATGGATGTTTTTGCAAATTATCAACCCTTGGACTACGAACACATTGCCCTTAATCCTTTGATTCAGAAACTTACAAATATAGACATGGGAATTTCTTCTTCTGACTCACCCTTGGACTACGAACAAACTGCTCTCAATCCTTTGATTCAGAAAGTCGCAAATATGGACATGGGAAATTCTTCTTCATAACCCTCTGCATGGGATAAGGCTGCAGCTTCTTCTTCCTCTGGGGCTTCTGACTGGACAAGCTGGTCAAAACCTGAGGCCTTCGATTTAAGAGAGCGAATCAACCATCATTTTGTTGAGTTCACTGACCCTTTAGAGTTCCCTTCCTATGCACGAAGCTCGGTGGTCTATCCCTACGTGCCCATCGACCGTCGATGCAGTTTGGAGGAGAACCTGCTTGTAGTATGGTACACATCCTCCATGCCTACAAAAATAGTGCACGCTGCCCGATGCCCAGAACAGGCACAAGGGTACAATCTATCATTCTTAGCCCAGAAGGCGAAGCTTTGCTCTTCTGACTAGCTCGATTTTATTAATGCCCTCGTTCCTTCTGCCCTTGCTCCTCCTCCTGAAGTGGAGGCTCCCATACCTTCTCCTCCACCAACTCCTTGCTGGACAGAGAGACTGAGGCTTGCCTTCTCTGTAGATAAAGTCTTTCCACCTTACAAGCCTCCACCTTCTCCTACTCCAGCTGAGCGGAAGTAAGCCCAACTTTTGCTCGTGGCCTTCTCTCATTTGCCCTTCAATGTTCTTGAGGACGAAGTCCCTCTCAAGAACCTTCGATGGGCTTGTGATATTCTGACTCGGGGTCATGTCCTTAACCCCCTCGCCCAAGCAGGGCTTCACATGTTCTTGGACCAACTTCCATTATTTCTCCACTGGCATTGGACCTCTATGGCCACCACTTAATCTTTGGACCAACTCTCGTCCCTTTGAGTTCATGCCCAGTACGAAGCAGAGAACTTCATTGAAGAATTCGATGACTTCAAAAATAAAGATTCTGCGTACTGGGATGACTTGGATATAGACGAGTTGGAACAAGGATTGAGAGAAACAACATTCGAAATAAAGGCTGAAGAGCTCTTTTATGAAGTGAGAGCACATCAACGTATGTAGCCAATCCTAGAAGAAATAGAGGATAGAATAAAGAAAGAAATGAAATTCATTGATCATAGTTGGACTAAATTTCATGATCTTGTTACTTATTCCATTCCCTATTTTTATGAGCTTGAGTTTGTACCCAAAGAGGGCCATTCAAAAGCAAATTCAGGGCTTCGAACTAAACAACTAAGACTTTTTCTTTGTTTGGCATTGTTTGATCTTGTCCTCGTTTGTCTTTAAAAGCAAATTCAAGGCTTCGAACTAAACAATCTTCTCCTTCGAATCTAGACTCAATCGTTTTAAATGAAACACTACAAAAATCAACATGAACTTTTCCAATTTATGGGATAAAGTTGACAGTTTTTGCTGATTTTCATTTAGAATTAGTGCTTCGAATTTAACAATCTTACCCTTAAAGCTTGTTTTAATCATAACCAACATATGGTCATGATTAGTATGATCAATCAGTTTTAAATTGACCATTTTTTCTTCGAACAAACAGTCCATACTTTCAAAAATATGGAAGTTCCTTTTGAGGGCTGCACTGTTTTAGCTCGAAAAACAATCTTTTTCTGTATATATACAAACCAACTATTGGTTTTGATGTTTCGAACACCAATTCCCATCCTTAAGGGGCCTCAAGTTTTTGCTTCGAAAGACGTTACTTCCATTAAGAAACCTCAAATAGGTCTTTAATCCCTTTGAAGTAAACAAATACTTGAACATTCTTTCATCTTTAGGTATGGAATGTGCTTTGAAGCCGGCTTCTCTGTTTCGAAGCCGTTGTTATTTGACTTTTGGCGCCAAAATCTGGTTTCGAAGCCAAATATTTTACTTCGAAGCTGGCATCAACATCTGGGTTGTGTTTTTCCCTCCAAAAGTATCAATATTGAAGAAAACTCTTCGTATTCGTACTTTTAGTACTTAACGAATTACGTGATATATCTTGCAGACACAAAGTCTTTTAAAATCCTTTTATTTCGTGCTCTGAAATCACTTGCTCGCTCAACACACAAATCCTTCATCTCTACCGATCTTCTACTCCTCTCTATTCCTTTTCCCAGCTTTGTTCTTTGAGAAAGCGTTCCATCAATGGCTTCTTCTTCATTGAAAGTGCCAGTCGTAGAGCGTGCGAGCCCATCAGTAGCCCTGAAAAGGATCATTGATGCTGAATGTGAAAAGTACAAGGCTAGGAAGAAAAGCGCCGTCGACGGATGCATGTTCATCCCTCGTCGTCATGCGCAACAAGACTATGTGCTTGGGCCCATATTCAAGGAGATTCTTACTGAGCTTCCAGCTCTATATCCACGTCTGGAAAACCATTGTCTCCTTTACGAAGGTGGCCTTGACTGGAGAAGCTGGAGGATGAACCGCCCCCACCGATGCTGGCCCACGGTGAGACCGGAGTGGCAAGAATGGTATGATCGAGTTGTCCCTGATAGGACTCTGGACCTTCAAGAACTCTGCCTTCTCGATGCCCTCCGACTATCCAGGTTAATTATCTCAGAGGACCCCTTCTTAATTCCTACTACCCTGTGCTTTTGGAATCCTGTTTTTAATTTTTTCTTTCAATTCAGGTGTGAGATGATGGCCCCTACTGTTCTTGACATTTGCCATCTATTAGGTTTATCCCCCATTGGAATCCCCACTGGACCAGATTATCCTGACCTAGCAGTCCATTTTTCCTTCCCTTCTCTTAACTCATCCTATAGTGACTTCATCAAGGCTGAGAATAGAAGGGAGGGTCCTATGACTGATAGGAAATTCTTTTCTTTCGTACTATATTGGCTTTGCAAGTTCTTTTTTTGCATATCCTCTCAAAGAATCATGTCTGAATTTGCCCCTCTTGCCAAAGCCCTTGTTTTACAGAAGAAGGTGGCTTTAGTTCCATACGTTCTAGGTCACGTATATAGAGCATGTTCTCTTTTCTGTGAGAAACCTTTAGATGCCAACCAAGGGGGGCCATTTTGGATTCTTCAGCTTTGGCTTTTTGCTTATTTCGCTGAATTACAATCCAAATGCCTTAAATGTTTTGAGCCAAACTCTCCTACTCATGGCGTGAGGCTAGCCAATGCTTCACTTTATCCTTCTACCTTTGCTTTTTACTTCTCTTTCTTCCACCAACTTCCAGCTTCTCTTCCTTCTTATAGCTTTTACCCCTTCGAACCCATTACCATTGGCCCATCTTGGTTGAAGAATTTCCTAAGTGATAGGTTCTATGCTTCACCTGCTCACAAAGATATATGGGCTTCTATTCTGATCCCTAGAGAATTATTCATTGGGACCATGAACCCCAGAGCTTACAAATGCATTGTTGAGCCCTATTGTCCTGCTCAATTTGCTAGGCAATTTGGCTTCTCACAAGGGGTCCCAATACCTCTCTGCAGTAACACAAATCTAAGTCTTACCAGCAGGGATTTGAAAGTTCGAAGGTCTAGACTAGAAGAGGCAACTTCTAAGTTTATACAGGACTTGATCAATTTTGAATATGTCCCTTTCCTTCCTCAAGGTAACCAACTGGTGGGTGACCAATATGGAAGTATACTTGGCCATTTCTCCTCAAGACCTACTAAGGGTGTTGGATGTGCCCAAACCCAAAGGAGCTGGAGTTGTTACTTCTTCCACCGTTCTTACCACTTCAGTTCCTGTGCCTGCTACCACACAGTCTGGTCCTGCTGCCTCAACTCCTCCTAGAGTTACTCGGGCTGCCTCGAAGAAAGGTAAATACCCTTGTTTCTTCTCCTTTTGCCTTATTTATAATGCTTTTAGCCTTATCTTTAGTTCTTCTTTTGTGAATGTGGTGCGGGTGCCTCACAGGGAGATTCTCCTCAGAAGACCCAAGCTCTAAATCTTCTCAAAAACAAACAGCAACAAAAGAAAATGAGACTTTTACTTAAGCCTGAAAAGGACGCACCTGAGGTTCAAGTAGAAGAAAAATAAGAATCAAATCAAGAGCAGGAGTCACCCTTGAAAAAAAGAAAAAGAGTGACCGTCCCTTCTTCTGACTTGGCTCAAATCCCACTCACGAGACAACTGCCGGAGTAGTAGAAGAGGAACTCACTTATGAGGAATCTGAGTCCCAGATTGATGAGAGAGAAATTGAGAAGGAGCAGGCAACGCTAGTGCAGAGAAAAAAGAGAAGAAAGATGACTGTCTCTCCTTTTGAGTTGGTCGAAGACCTTACTCATGAAGCAACTGCCAAGGCAGTAGAGCAGGAACATTCTAAGGCCATAATTGTTTTTGAGAGAGCTGAGAAAAGATGGCAGCAGCAATTCTTAAGAGATGAAGCTGCTGCTGTTGATGCAATCTAAAGGGAAACTGCAAGAAGGCAACATATTACTGAGCACTATTCCCTTCGCAGCTCTTCCATTGTTGCTATCACTTCTGAAACAAGTAACTTTTTTCAAGCCTCTACTGTTTTTCCTTGTCAAATTTTTGGTATTAAAACTTGACATTACTTTGTACTTCTTCTTTTGCAGCAACAACTACTGAGCCTATTCTCCCAATAAAGACTCCCTCAGTTTCAGTTGAAGTTGATCAGATGCAAAATGTGAAGTCTATATAGATAATACTCCCACTTCCTAGGCCTACATTCTCTGTACCCTCCTTGAGGCCAAGTATTCCTAAATTTCTTTCTTTTGGCTTAACTCCATATCTCCCTTATTTGTCTTCTGATTTTACTCAATTCAGTTCTCCTTTGAGCTTCATTTCTCCTCCCCCTCTTAAGGAAATCCCAATTACTACTTCCTCCTTGATGATAGCTGATTCCTCTACAGAGGGTGCTGGTAGCTCTCCAACTCATGGTTTATTACCTTTACCTAGTTCCAGCCTTTCTTCCCTTGATCTATTGGTGGCTAGGACCATAGACATTGCTGAGGATACTCCACCCATTTCTCCTATCCCTATGCAGTCCTTTGTGCCTTCCACTGCAGCTCTTTCTGCACCCCTCATGTCCACAGATGTGGTAGATATCTTCGAAGCAAGACTAGCCAGTCTCTTTGACATACCTTCTACCTCTCCAATAGTTAATGATAAGACTGAGCCATTAGTTCTGGCCGACTCCTTGCTAGAAATTTTCGAGAGCTCTTCCTCTAGTAGCAAGCCTTCTTCACCTCTGATGGATTTAGACAGTTGTCTGGAGCTGTTAACATCTTTTTCAAGGATTCCTTTCGAGGCCCTAGAGAGACCTATAATACGAAATGGCTTCCTTCAATGCTGCAAGATCGTTGAACAATCCAGCATGACTGTCTCAAGTCATTTATCTCAGGCAGCAGCCACTATTGACTTTTACATCAACATTTGTCATGCTGCCAAGGCTGTAGAGGAGAAATTAGTGAGAGACCAGAGCTTTGTTTCCATAGTACATGCTGAAGTATCAGGGCTAAAGGAACAACATTCCTCTGTCTCCCATTTTCAAACTCAACTACTGGAGAGGAAATCTCAACTTGAGGAGGAGCTATCTGCAGTGAACCAGGCCTTAATCCGAACTGACACCAAACTGCAGATCACCAACCAAGGACTAGCCGATCGAAAGCAAGAAATGACCACAGCCATCCAGTTGTTTTCATCATTTAAGAATAGGACATATGTTGTAAAAGAACAACTAAGGCATTGTAATGATTTCTGGGCCAATTTATGACAGAATGTATTCAACTCTTTGTGAAGAACAAATTCTTATTTATCATTTGAGTATTCTTATGTTCTTGTACTTAGTGTTTATTTTATTCCTTTTGTTTCCCAAATGGTTGGAAAATAAGGCTTCAAATATCTGCCATTAATCTTTTTGGGATATATGTATCCATTCAAATTTCTCAAATGGTATGCTCCAAAAGGCAGGACTCTATGAATTTGATATGGTCCTTCCTAATTAGGTGACCATTTGCCAAACTTATGGCTTTTAATCCCTATTGGGAGTATTGTCTTCCATACCATCTCACCTTCATCAAAACCAATGTATTTGACTTTCTTATTGTAATTTTTGGCGGCTTTCTTCTTTTGAAAAAGAATGCTATTTAATGCCAGAATTCTAGCTTCATGTATGCCTTCTAATTCCAAGCACATACTCTGATGGTATTGCTCAGGATCTAGCTGGTCTTGGCATCTTACCCTCAAGGACTTAACATTAATTTTCACAGGTAACACTGCATCATGCCCATATACTAAGGCATAAGGAGTGACTCCTGTGCTTGACCTTGGGAAAGTTCTATAAGCCCACAACACATCCAACAATAAGTTATGCCAATCCCTAGGATTGTCTTCCACAACCTTTTGTATTCCCTTTTTCAAGGACTTATTGGATGATTCAGCTTGACCATTGGCTTGTGCATAATAGGGGGTAAAATTAACAAGGCTAATTCCAAACTCTGCCATAAAAGACTTTACCATCTTCCCTTCAAATACAGTCCCATTGTCAACAGTTATAATCTGTGGGATACCAAATCTATGGATTAAATCCTTAATGAATCCAATGCCTTCAGTTTGGTCTACAGCCTTGTATGGCTTAGCTTCGACCCACTTAGTGAAGTAATCAGTGGCCACTAAAATGAAATAATGATGCTTCGAAGAGGGTGGATGTATTTTTCCTATCATATCCATGGCCCATCCTCTAAATGGCCAAGGCTTCACTACTGTATGCAGGTCAGTTATGGGCACATGCCTTATTGTGCCATGCTTTTGACATGCCTGGCAACCTTTTGCATATTCTATGCAGTCTTTAAAGATAGTTGGCCAATAATAGGAATGCCTTTGAAACAACCATCTCATCTTCACACCAGGCTGATAAGCACCACAGATGCCTTCATGAACCTCAGCCATAGCTGTTAATGCTTCTTTTGGGTCTAAACATTCCAGCAATAAACCATCTCCCCCCTTTTGTAGAGAGTATTACCATATATCATGTATTGCATAGATTGCAATTTAATTTTTTTGTTGGCCTTCGAAGATGGGCCAACCAAGTACTGCATTATTGGATGCCTCCAATCTTGTTCCTGTAAGTCATTATGATTGGCTTCCAAGACCACATTCCTTTTATTCAAGGATGGTATTAATTTCTGATATGTTGTTTGGCTTATGTCCCTTTGAGCATTATTCCTTCTCTTGAAATTTGAAGCTTTCTGAGCCACATCATTAGCTCTATTATTCAAGAATCTTGGGACATGAGTTACATTTGCTATTTGAAATTGAGAAAGCAGATGTAATGTAACAACATAGTATGGTAACATGCTTATACTTTGACATTTGAAAATCCCCTTCACTTGGTTAACCACCAATTGAGAATCTCTAAATATGTCAACTGCATGAACTTGTAATCCAATAAGAATTTCCAATCCCACTATTAAGGCTTCATATTCAGTTTGATTATTAGAACAAGTCATTTCATCCACTCTGAAACCATGTGTGGTTTCTACTCCTTGTGGTGACTTAATCACTATACCAATTCCAATTAGGCCATTAGCTTTTGATCCATCGAACCACATTTGCCATGGCTCAACACTAGTCATACCAAGTTCCATTATCTCTTGGCTTTCTGTTTGAGATGGATGGTCTGCCAAAAAATTAGCTAAAACTTGTCCTTTTACTGCCTTTTGGGGAACATATTCTAAATGAAATTCTGATAAGGCTAGTATCCATTTGCCAATTCTTCCCCTCAACATAGGTCTAGATAACATATACTTAACCAAATCTGTGGTTGTAATTACCAAGATAGTTGTAGGCAAAAGATAATATCTTAATTTCATTACAGCAAAATACAATGCAAGACACAGCTTTTCTACAGCTGAATATTTACATTCACAAGAATTTAAAAACCTACTAAAGTAATAAACAGCTTGCTCCTTTCCTTCTTCATTATCTTGGGCTAAGAAAGCTCCCAATGAATCTTCTGCTGCAGCTATGTACAACTTCAAGGGCTTATCACCCTTTGGTGGCATTAGCACTGGAGGGTTGGCCAAGTAGGCTTTGATACCTTCGAAAGCAATTTGATGCTTTGCTGTCCACACAAACTCCTCTTCATCTTTTAGCTTGATAGAGGTCTGGCTTCAATGATGGCTTTGGCTTTATTTTGGTCAATCTGTATTCCTTTCTTGTATACTACATAGCCCAAGAAGTTTCCAGATGATACACCAAAAGCACATTTAAAAGGATTGAGTTTCAACTTGAACTTTCTCATTCTTTCAAAAGCTACTTCTAAGTGAAACAGATGCTCCTCCATGGATTGGGATTTCACTACAATGTCATCAATATAACACTCTAAATACCCTCCAATGAGGTCATGAAAGATAGTGTTCATAGCTCTCTGATATGTAGCCCCAGCATTCTTCAGGCCAAATGGCATTTTAACCCATTCGAAGGTGCCAATATTCCCAGGACATCTGAATGCCGTCTTGTGGACATCCTCCTCTACAATGCAGATTTGGTTATTACCAGAGTGCCCATCCATCATTGATAAAATTTGATGCCCTGCTGAACTGTCTACCAACAAATCCATTATAGGCATAGGATACTCATCTTTTGGAGTTGCCAAATTTAAATTTCTGAAATCAATGCATACCCTTATTTTACCATTCTTCTTAACTACAGGCACAATATTGGATAACCATTCAACATATCTGGCTGTCCTAATAAAGCCTGCCTTGAGTAGTCTAAGAATTTCCTCTTTAACTTTCTAAATCACTTCTTGACTCATTCTTCTTGGTTTTTGCTTGTATGGCTTGAAATTAGGCCTCATAGGGAGCCTATGTTCTACGAATGATCTATCCAATCCTGGTAGTTCATTATAAGACCATGCAAAACAATCTTTATATCTCTTCAGAATAACCAACAACTGGTTCCTGTCAAAAGCATTCAGCCAAGCACTTATATAGATGGGTTGTTGTATAGAACCTTCCCCTAAATTTACTTCTTCTAATGGGTCTTGTATCTAAGAACTTACTGAAGCTTCTTCTTTGATTCCTTCTGCCTTCGAAGTAATCTTCTTGCTTTGTTCTGCTCCCAAGTTCTTTAATTCAACATCTTTACCCTCCTCCTCATAGACAAAGTCTGTCCATAAGGCTTCTTCTTCCTGTATCTCCTAGACTTTTGTTTCAATGTCCAATGCACAGTATTTATCAAGGGCCAAAACTCTGGCTTGTTGCTGCTCCTGCTTGCAGCCAATTATCATGGCTTCTTTCTTTTGCTCTTGCACTTTCTGGACTATTGGTTTTACATCCAATGTTGAGAACTTAATTAGAGCCAAAGACTTGGCTTCTTGTGCTTCATCCCTTTGCCTACAACTAAGCATCATTGTCATCCTTAACGACAACCTTTTCATCAGCACTCTCCTGGACTAAGTGCTTCAGGTGTGTTACTTCCTCATCAGCCGTCACTTCGGCTGAGCCATCAGGTTTCCTTAGTATACTAAGTGGTGTTACTCCCTTAATATACAATTTGGCCTCTTCGAAGTCTACACAGGCTATGAAGGGTTGAGGATCTGCATCAATTTCCTCTGTCTCTCTATTGCCCAAGGCCATCATTATTTTCTGATGCAAAGAGGAAGGCACACATTTGTTAGTGTGGATCCAATCTCTACCAAGTAAAGCATTGTATTTACCATTGCTGTCGATAATGAAGAATGCTGTCATACAGTCTCTGGTTCCCATACTCAGGTTGATGGGCAAAATTCCCTAAGCCATCTGTTTGTCTCCAGCGAAGCCAGCAATGGTTGTGCTGGTTGGGATTAACTTGGGGTTCTTCTTCCCTAGTTTCTTTAAAGAAGATTTCGGTAATAAGTTCACCGCTGCCCCATTATCCACCAAGACTTGGTTCAATTGTATCCCATCGAAGAAGGCCTTGATATACAAATGCTTGACATGCTGTGTCATAAAGTTCGAGGGATACTTAAAAGGATATGAGAGGTTAATACTCACCTCTTCTTCACTCTCATATTCAGTTTCCATTGGAGTAGCCATTCCGGATTCATCTTGCACCATACTCACTTATGAGTCTTCACTAGAGACTGGAATTGGGTCAATTTCTTGCCCCTCTTGGTTCTCATCTCCAGCTTGGAATTCATGCGGTAGTATGTGTACCATATTTACTAGCACTGAGCCAAATTGGATGGCTGGCTGTGCCTGTTTCTCCTTTTGGTCACCTTGTTCAGTTACTTCAGAAGCATCCTCCATGCTGCATTCTTGCACTTCATTACTAACAGATTCCTTCAAATGGTCTTTTCTGACTGGCTTTTCAACCAAAAATGTTTGTTCAGCCATGAAGGCTTCGAACATTTCTTCCTCAACCATTCCTTTCTTTTGGCTTAGGCCAACTTCTTCTTCTGTCTCGCTATCACTCTCCATCAAAGCCTTCTCCAATCTTGCTAAACTGGACTTCTCTCTGGCTTTTAGTTCAGAGTGAACTTTGGCCAACTGTTCTCTGCTGCAGCCCATTTTTCCTTGTAGAGTTGGTTTTGGAGTATGGTCTGACATTGGATTCTTCTTTCCTTCTGTTTGGACCAACGAAGAGCACTCTCCACTTTCTTTCAGGTCTTTCTGGTATTGAGTGTACCTACGCTGAATCTTTCTCCTTTGTGATCTCGAAATTACTAGGACCATATCTGGTTCCTCTGTTTTTGGGTGTTTAAGCAATACCCAATTGTTTGGGGCCACCAAAGGAGGCTTGATCATCCTACCCTGGTTTCCAACAACATCTCTTTGGGTAAACACTTCCCTAGGTTTGTTCTGCATCACAAACCAATCTGGAACTCTAGGTAACCACGAACTTGCTGACCCAGATGTTGAACTGTTTCTTTCTTCCTTCGAAGCCATCTTCGAAGCTGGCTGTGAAGCATGGTTTTAAAAACCAGACTGGACCGGCCGGTTCAACCGGCTGAACCGGTGACCGGATAGGGTTCCGGTCCGGTCAACCCTCTCAAACCGGCCAATTCAAAAAACTGGGCTATTTTTTTAAAACCGGTGAACCCACCGATTAAACCGGTGAACCGGTCGACCCGGTGACGGGTTGATCGAACCGATCCGGTCCCTTTTTTTCTGTTTTTTATTTTCTTTCTTTCTTTCTTTCTTATTATGTATATATATATATATATATTATATATATAATAAAAATTTAATTGGAAACTCTCTTTTAAGGGTCTCCTCTTGTGAGGAATCCCATTGAGAGCTTGAAATTATTGTGAAAGCTTCTATCTATTTATAAGAATCTTTTTTTCCAAAAAAACTCAAGAAATCTATGTGGGATTCAATCAAATTCATTGGAGGGAAACTTAAAATTTGATATCCCTCCAAAAATTTTACTTTTCTTTCAATCAAAGTGTTTGAATTAAAATCATATGGAAGGAATATTAAATATTTAATTTCTTCTTCCAAAATGAAAATTAATAATATTTTTAAATATATTTTTATATTTTTTAATAAAAAAAGTATTAAGAGAAATATTTAAGATTATTAAAATTTTTAATTTATAATTTTATTACTTATATTTTTATTTAAATATAATTTTAATATATTTATGACGTCAGGGTTCGATTCCAGTTCAACCCGACGGTTGAATCGGTGACCCGTCCACCCGATCATTTTTCCGGTTCACTCACCGGTCCGATTTTTAAAACATTGCTGTGAAGGCCTTTTGCTTAGTTTTGACTTCATGTTTTGGGCCTAACTGAGGCCTTTGATGAAGGTGGCTACTTTCTGTCCTGCGTGGGGCTGGTCTAAGGGGCCAATCTCTGGCTTTGTTCCCCATAAACTGAACCCTTCTCCAGTCTCCTTTCAGAATGACTGCTCTCCATTCTATAATAATTAGGTGGCCTGGACTCATATAAAGGTCTCTTGCCTTTAGAATGCATTCTATCGGCTGTTGGCTCAACGATTAATGGTTGCTGCCTACCATTAGTTGGATATGGCCTTTTGTTATAAGCATTGGTTGGTTTAGGACGTCTCTGCACATCCTTGTAATATTGTTTCCCATCAATTGGAAGCCCTTTCAACCACTTATAACTCAATCTGCACCTGGGACACATCCTTTGCATTGTAGCTGCCTCTAAGGAATCGTCATCCAGTGCTTCTTCATCAGAGTCTTCCCTCTGGTGTGAGAAACCTTGTCTAATAGCTGGTAGATTCCCAGTGTTTTTCTTGATAGTTGTCTGGTTGGCAACATGTATCTGCACATTGACTTCTTCCAATTCTTTCAAGGACAAGTTTTTGATGTCTGGCATAATGACATTGGCTGCCACCTCTCCAATTTCTAGAAATGGATTACTGTCAATCCCCATGGCCTTTTCTGCTTTGGCTGGGAATTTCAAACTTCCTTTCTGAATTTGTTCTTGGATCCTGTCTCAAAAAATAATACAGTTTTTAGTCGAGTGAGACTAAGAATTATGCCATTTACAATATACTTTTCCTTTAAGTTCATCTGGAGATGGAATTTTGACTCCTTTTGGTAACTTAAGGAAGTTGGCCGCGATCAAATGATCAAAAATGTCATCTGCCTTAGTTAAATCGAAAGAGTATTTCCTATGAAGGTCTCTCTTTTTAAACTGTTGGTTAATTGTTGTATCCTTATGAATTAATGCTTCACAGATCACAGGTTCTTTCCCCACAATCTCTGCTGCATCGATCTCATAATTAGGATCTCTATAATATGTCTTGTACGATGCATTATTTCGATCTTGTTCCTCCTCTAGTAATGCTTCAAACCTAGACATCTTATAGGTTAGTTCCACTAAGTCTCTGAATTCAGTTGAGTCAAACTTCTTTTGAAGCCTAAACTCTAAGCCATTTTGAGCCAATCTCACGAATTCTGGCTCTGGTAGGATGACTCTACATTTATTTCGAGCCCTTTTAAATCTGGCAATAAACTGGGTAGCCTTCTCTTCAGACCCTTGACTCAATCTTGCCAAGTCTGCCATGGAAACCTTTGGCTCTGATTGGAAGAATTGGACATGAAATGCCTCTTCCATTTGTTGCCACGTTTGGATAGAGCTAGGTGTAAAGTTAATATACCATACAAATGCTCCTCCAGTTAGGGAATTTGGGAATAACCTTAACTTCATATAGTCATTATTAGTAAATTCACCGCATTGAGCAGCAAACCTAGCAATATGCTCAACTGTTGACTGGTTTCCATTCTCATAAAAAAGGACAAAATCTGGTATCCAGAAACCTCTTGGGTATTCATGTACCCTATCTACCCATTCTGGGTATGGTTTCCTGTACACAGGAGTCTGGACCCCCCGAGACATCGGTCCACCCATATCTCTAACAATATCAGCAATTTGGTCCCTAGGGACCATATTTGGTGCCTGCAGAACCACTACTGGAGGGACAAACACGTGATTTGGTTGACAATCTTGTGCCTGTGGTTCTCTTGGTCCATAAGGTGGTATATTTGGGATTGGTTGTCCCTGTGGTACAAGTTGCTGTTGGGGGTATGGGTAACCCCTTTGAGCCTGTCCTACGAAAGGACCTGCGAAAGGTGCTGGAATAGGTGTTGTGTGTCTTCCATTTGTAGGAAAACCTTCCAACCCCCCGGGTATAAATTCGAATGAGGGATTGGTGAACCCCCTCGTGCCATGTATGGCTTCGAACATGGGATTTGGAACCATTCTTATGTCATTTTCTTGTACTGGGCTAGATCCACCAACTTGCATGGCTTCACTGTTAAATATTGAGGCATTTTGACCTGTTATAGGCCTTGAAATAGGTTTGTACCAAGACTGAGGTGATGGTCTTTCATAATTCTGATTACTAGTTTGACCATTAGAATGTCCATTAACTTGCATAGGCTGTTTATCTCTAGCCAATCTTTGCTGAGGGACATTTGGAACTTCCTCCATGTGTCTTGCGTTTGTTGGTTGGTAGTTATTCATTCGATCCAAAAAAGGATGTTGCCCACCTTTCCATCGTGTTCATTAACTGTTATCCCATGGCATCTACTAGGCCACCCTATGGATTCATTGGCTGAGTAGATGGAACAGTGGATGGTCCAATTCCTTGGTCTTGTCCAATATTATGAACATGTGGTACTTGCTCTAAAGTGCTGGTCTGTTCGACCATAGGTTCTGATAAAATGTGAGTTTCCACAGGATATGTTATCACATTATCCTCTGGATTAGGTATCTCTACCTCTCCTTCCACGCCTTCTTCCAAGCGTTCATTTTCTTCTTGTCTCCTACGTCTAGCCATTTCAATTAGTCCCACCGGGCGTGCCAAAAATATATGTTGGCTTTTTGGCTTTCGAAGGTTATTATTGTAATTGCGAGCGTGCCAGCAAGGATCAATCAGCCCTTACAGAAAATTAATTGCCAACCAATTATCAGACGATTGTGTTTTAGTTCTTTTAGCCTCAATGAAGAGGACTTTTATTGGTGGCTTGATTTAGGAGAATTAAGCAAAAATAACAATTAAATGAAGAACGATCGAAGCATTTCATTAAAATGAAAAACTTACAATGATCCAAACTCAGCCTCGTAGAGGTTTACAGCAATAATCTACTAGTTGAAACTACTCCTATGAACGAAGTGCAGTGTAGGAATTTAAAGTGCAGGAATGTAAAGAACAGGAAATGTAAGACTGGAAATGTAAAACTGGAAAGAAAAATAAGTAGAATAAGACTGGTTTTTTGGATCTGAGTCTAGGCTTTTTTTTGGGGCCTTCTCTGCTAGTTATACTTCTCAAGGATGACCATCGAACTGCACTTCCAATCGTCGAACTACTCCTCCATGCTCGCTGATCATGTTGCCTTATAATTAGCTCCACTATGCCATCACTTGCAGTTAGGCTTCCCTCTTAAATTTGAATTTAAATGTGAGTAACCGTTGAAGCCACATTACCGTGCATCTCTTCATTGATCCACTGCTAACTGCCACGTATACGATCATGATCGAAGACCTGAATAGTCTTCCTGTATTACCCTTATTTTGCCACGCGTCGAATTGTAATTGGCTTGTACAAAATATGTAGCCAACAGTAACCTAACCACAAATTAATATAATAAAATATTCAAAAATATTCAAAATTTTGTAATTTGCGAAACTAAAGTTTGTGGTTTGGTTACGTCTTTTTTTGTTAAGTCAATTTATGGGGAGATTATGTATTTTGTGATTAATATTATGAAATTATACCAATTTATATTAAGATGCATATAATACACACATTTTTCTCATTCCACTAAATAATAAAATGCTAAGATACCCTTTTTTAGTATTGTATCTTGGTCAACTTGTTAGGCTACCCACGAGACTGAGAAAGCATTGCAAAGGAATCAAGTTGGGTTGAGTTTTTTAGTATCATTACAAGAAATTGCACTTTTGGCGACTAAAGTCAGATTTTTAGTCGCCGAAACGTTTTTCCGACTAAATAGTTTGGTCGTCGTCTTGGTCACGGAAAGATCGTCGGGGAAGGTATTGGCGACTAAAAAATATTTAGTCGCCGAAAGTGCTAAATTGGCTACTAAACAATTAGTTGCCAAAAGTAAAGGTATTGGCGACTAATTTTCTTTAGTCGCCGAAAGTTAGCGATTGGTGACTAAAAATTTAGTCGCCCAAAGTTTTCAATAAATGTGTTTTTTTGTTTTAGCAACTAAAATCTTTAGTCGCTAAAAACATGACTCCTTTTTAGCTACCAATTTTTTGGTCGCTAAAATCATGGTACTCCTTTTCGGCTATTAATTTTTTAGTCGCCAAAAACTTTTTTTCTTTTTGGCTACTAACTATTTAGTAGCCAATAAGTTCTCTTTTTATTTTTGGCTACTAAATGTTTAATCGCCAAAAGCTATTTATTAATTTTTTTAAAATGCAAAAATTGAATATTTTTAATTAATTTGTAAATTATATGCAGTCCATTATCAATGCAACATGTAACCTATAAATATACAGAATAATACATCTATCAATTATCATCTAAATCCACTACAAATAATATTACTCATTTCATTATCATATAAATCTACATCAACACCAACCAAGCATAATCTATCTAAATTAAATATTACATACAAAAACAATGGATTTCCAAAACAAAGAATTGTACAAAAATAAATGTCTTCCATATACAGAACAAATGCCCTTTGTATACAAAAATAAATATCCACAATAGCCCACGCAAAAGCAATCTGTTAAAAAAAAAAAACCATTAGCACTTATTCAATAAAATTGACATGTCAAATTATAATTATAAATTTAATAATTCTGATATATTATACTTTGCAAATTATTGTGATCAAATAGACAACATGTTATTGTAAATGAAGTGCATGGTATGGTTCACCTAAATCAATGGCCTGCAAAAAATACCATTAGAATTTGAAAGGGAAGTGAAAGGCAAATGATTCATAGTACTTTGTCAAGAAACTCAGGGTCACCCAAACTAGCAAAAACTCAGGGTCACCCAACCTCCAGTTCCTTTAGTGCTTTGTCAAGAAAAACTGCAATAGCAAACAAACAACATGATCAGGCTTTCCCGAAAGGATACTGAAGTATTCATTTACAAGTATCAATGTTTACATGTCCACATCTCTTAAAAAAAATTTGTCTCATAAATCACCAAAATAGAATGAGGTTCCAAAGTGGAAGCTTAATGTGAAAGAAGAAATTGAACATTTAGAATGGATGCTATTGAAATGCTACCAAACAGTTGTTTATGATCCAAACACAAATTGCTAACAAATCATTTGTATGAAATTGCTAACAAATCATTTGTCACCCTGGCATCAGCAACTCACTCATATAAATACCAGAATAGTGGTGATTAATATCCAAAATTACTCCAACAAACATGGGAGGCCCAACTTCAATATTATTTCTTTCTTATAGGTGAAACAGAAATACACATTTTTTTTTATCTTCCATGAATCAACCAAAAATTTGGAAGTTTACACCTAAACCAAAATCCACATTTCTTTGTCATTGGTCAAATTTGTTGAAACTTAAGAATGTCAAGAACTTCATAATGAATTTACATGAAGATGAGATGTAAAAATTGGTTACAATTTTCATGCTCATATATGACATGAGATATTAGTGATGCTGTATTTTATCAAAACTGTTATTCAATATACCCTATGCCAAAGTTGTTAAAGCATCAATTGGTCCAACAAACTCCTGACTGACTTATCAAAATTATATCTCCAATATATATATATTGACAATAAAATTCTGCTCTTTCCTTTACTTCAGTGCAAAAGAGTAAGTGAACCCATGCTAAACATTGCTGCTGTTTCAAAACTTGCTCTTGAAAAACAAAACCATGATTTGGTACTGATTAGTGAAATTACTGGATGAGATATCATGGTATGATGATCACCAAGCCTAATAAGGTGGAAAAGGTCCATCTATAAATAGTCAATAAGCATTTCCTAGATTTATTATATAGAAACAAGCTTTCACAAATATAAAGAGTAACATGGCAAACATCAACAATATACCCAAGGAACAGAGTGCCATATTCAATACATATGGTTTAAGATCAAAGATTTCAAAGGAAAAAAGAGAAAAAAGTTTTAGAATACCTTGATCAGATATTTGTCACCCCAGACACAATCTCATAGTACCCTAGAGAAAGAAAGAACAAAAAAGGAATATCTATAATTCCATGCTAAAAATCATCTGTAAAAAAAAATTAATCATTAGTATTGACCACATAGCATTGGCATATTTGAAATTATAAAAGAAAATTATATAATGCAAAATCTTTGCATTACCCTTATGGGTCTTCACAAGCAAGACTATTACTTTTATCAAGCACTCCTCTTCCATGCCAAAAGGACTAATATAGCATATGAATTAAGTTTAGGGGGTATTCAGCTCTAACTCCCAACCTACGGGTCCAAATTATGTTCTATCAGTTCTCACAAGTCCTATTTGTCATGGTGAAGCTATCCGTGCGAGCCACACAGTCGTTCGAGGGTTGTTTTGAATTTTCTCTCTCGAAACGCCCTTTTTCGACAAAGTTTGGGGCGTATTCGGCTCTAACTCCCAACCTATGGGTCCGAATTACATTATGTCAGCTCTCGCAAGTCCTATTTATCATGGGGGAACTGTCCGTGCGAGCCACACAGTGGTTTGGGGGCTGCTATGAATTTTTGCCCCCAGAAAGTCCTTTTTCGACTAAGTTTAGGGCGTATTCGGCTCTAACTCCCAACCTACAGATCCGGATTACGTTCCGTCAGTTGTCACAAGTCCTATTTGTCATGGGGGAATTGTCCGTGTGAGCCACAAGGTGGTTTGGGGGCTGTTTTGAGTTTTCGCCCCCGAAACGCCCTTTTTCGACTAAGTTTAGGGTGTATTCGGCTTTAACTCCCAACCTACGGGTCTGAATTACATTCCGTCAGTTCTCACAAGTCCTATTTGTCATGGCGAAGCTATCCGTGTGAGCCGCACGGTCGTTTGGGGGCTGTTTTGAATTTTCACCCTTGGAACGCCCTTTTTAAACTAAGTTTAAGGCGTTTTCGGCTCTAACTCCTAACTTACGGGTCCGAATTACATTCTGTCAGTTGTCACAGGTCCTATTTGTCAAGAAAAATCTGTCAGTGAGAGCCACATAGTGGTTCAAGGGTTGTTTTGAATTTTCACCCCTAGAACGCCCTTTTTCAACTAAGTTTAGCGCGTATTTGGCTCTAACTCCCAACCTACGGGTCTAAATTACATTTCGTCAGTTCTCATAAGTCCTATTTGTCATGGAGAAGCTATCCATGTGAGCCACACGGTTGTTCGGGGGCTGTTTTGAATTTTTGTTCCCAAAACCCCCTTTTTCGGTTAAGTTTAAGGCGTTTTCGGCTCTAACTCCCAACCTACACATGCTAATTACATTCCATCTATTGTCACAGGTCCTATTTGTCGTAAGGAAGCTGGTTGTGACATCCGTACAGTGGTTCAGGGGGCATTTTGCATTTTCACCCCTTAACGCCCTTTTTCGGTTAAGTTTAAAGCATTTTCGGCTCTAACTCCCAATCCGCACGTGCTAATTACATTATGTCTGTTGTCACAGGTCCTATTTATCATGAGACAGCTAGTTGTGACATCCGTATGGTGGTTCGGGGGCTGTTTTACGTTTTCGCCCCCTTAATGTCCTTTTTTGGTTAAGTTAAAGGCATTTTTAGCTCTAATTCCCAACCTACACTTGCTAATTACATTTCATCTGTTGTTACAGGTCCTATTTGTCATGGGGAAGCTGGTTGTTATATCCATACGTTGGTTTGGGGGCTGTTTTGTATTTCCGCCTCCTTAACGCCTTTGTTTGAATAAATTTTAACAAAGAAAGCTACATAGGTTTGTCTCTGGGTATCCCATTCCTTTAATTTAACCTGATATCCAAGTACATTACAAAATATTCCTATTTCTTAACAAATTTCATTTATTTTCTACAATAGAATGGTGTCCACAATATGCCATAAAGCATTTTATTCCTATTTTCTGTATAGTTTTACGATTAACTCGAATTGGTAAGTATGTTTGTAGGTGAATGTCTAATTACACATATTGTCTACATATCTCATACTCATATCCTTATCCAAGTATAATGTCTGACAATGATACTCTATACATTTAGAAAGGATAAATTACATGAACCTCTCCTAAAATTTACAAAAAATACAAGCATTAATTTCGGTACATTCAGTAAGACTAAATGTACCGAAATTAATACAAATAGTGCAAAGATACATGATACTCCTACCCTCATCATCTCATAAAATCCACTATGCAGGTAATTTTAGTGTGTAGTACGCAAGTTGGAACTTTATTTATCATGACTAATGCTATACAGTTGCATTTCATGGAATGATAACAAGCATGTTTAGTGATAAATGAACTTAAAATATGCATGTTTAGTGATCAAACAAAAGAATTGATACAAAATGATTTTTTTCCTACAAACTAATAAAAGATATATTCTAATCATCTTTGTATACTAGTATGTATAATTTCAAGAATTATTAACGAGTCAACAAAGGCTACACATAGTTACTAGACCAAAACCTAAATAAATGGTTACCACATAACAGACCAGCAGAAGAACACCATTACTATCGTCACATGTTAGAAGTAGACAAGACTTACTCGATGCTTCAAAACTTTTCTACCTATCAAAGGCAGTACAAGTGAAGCAGATGACTGAAAGCTAGCCTTAACCCGTCCAAGCAACCCTTCCAAGTCTGGACACTTACGAAGATATTGAGCAATGAGTAACATAAATTCTGAATGTGCCATTAGCTCCTCAACAACATTAAGCCTACAGTTGATTTGCTCTACATCTTTCAGAGGATGACAGATCTAGTTCTTTAAAAGCCGCCTACTAGATTATGTCAAACAGTTATTAAGATAATTGTAAAGTGTACCTAAAACTTGAATAAAAGAAACTTATAAGAGTATAACTAAGAAAACAAAACTATTAACTATAAGGCACGGCCTCTGAAACTAAGATCATAATTGAAGGTGAGTTTATGAACACTTGCTTGATGGACCACCATCAGCATTATTACCAAAAATCTCAAGATTAACCAGTGTCTGCCCATCCATTTTGAGGCAACCTTAGACTTGGTATGGTTGAATATCTCTGTTATGCAAAACATCATCTAACTGCCCAAAAGTGAAAAGTGTCAGTCGTTGAAAGTGTCAGAATTCAAAAAATTAAATTGGGTTTGGATAGATTAAATTCCATTTGAAGTCCCTTCTTAAAGCATTAAACTTGGACATAATTAGTTTTTAATTAAAAAGTCTATTTTGTTTTACTAAAATGTTCTCATAACATTCAATGATAAAAAAAACTCTGAATTCCCCAAAGCAAAACAAAGAACAAAATATTGATGTTTGGTTTTAGAGTAAGATCATGAAGCAAAGATTATAACTATAATAGTTGGTCTGAAGTACACACATGGAGTTTGGAGAGGCATAGGATCTTGAAGAGTGAGCGTGGAGGCTTGAATTACCAAGATCAAATCTACAAAAGATGCTCAGAGCCCAGATTCTACGTTGAAATCTACAGAGATGCAAGATACAAGGTGGGAGAGAGAGAGTAGCCATAGTCAAGTGGGAACTTGAGCAATTTGCTACACAATTAGAAGTGAAAAGGTAGGGGCTCGGCACTTTTTGTTAAAGAGAAGGTTCCTATGATATATGATGTAGGATTTATTATCTTAAAAATTCCTCAAAAAAAATCATAAATCAATTTAAAAAGAAAAGCACCCACTACATCGGCAGGGGTATGTATGAAAATAAAACAAAATAAGAAATTTCCACAAGAATATATTTTCCTATAAAATCTAGAAAAGAAATCAACCGATCAGAAAACTTCCTGGTTAACCATAGTTGAAAGAAATTTATATGCATATTCAATTGCTGAGTATCTCCCTAGTATAAAAAAAAAAAAAAATGTCCATTTGCCATCTAGATACACCACAAGAGGAAAAGGTCAAATATAAAGAGGAAAGATTCAGATTGGGAGAAGTTGATCAATAGGTGAACCCAACCCCTACTTAAGCTGAGGAGTCTGGATCCTCTGGAGTGATATTTCCTAGAGTGATCTTAAAGTGATATTTTGGATGACTGAGATTTAATTCTACAAAAGTTGAGAGTATAATAATCATTTCACCTTCCAGCTCTTAAGCCCTAACCCTATCACTCTAAGATCATTCTAGGAAAAAATCACTCTAGAGGATTCGAACTCTAAGCTGAGGTCAGCTATAATTTTTTCAACTGAAACTTTACAGATGCGGTCTATAGCCCGTTCAAAAGTCCGGTAGGCCTCTGAGTCTATTGAGCTGATTAATTCACATCCATACTCAAATTAGAACCGAGTTAAATGCATATCCTACATGTGCCACAAATATACTCAAAGTATTCATAGTTGCAATTTCATTCTTCTAAATTTCATAAAAAATCTGTCATTAAATCCACTGTTTCTTAAATTTTTATAATTTGCAGAACATGTACTTTATATTGGTAGTTTAAACCTACTATGAATCTGTAATGTACATGTGTTCACAGATTTTTTAAGTTATATATATTATATCTTAAATAGAGTGGAAATGAACCCTATTATTCAACAAAACATGAGTCTGCACTGGCAAATTCATGAATCCACTATAACATTAGCCCAAACATAACTTGCTCTTTAGAAACCCACATTTGCACTTGAAATTGAGAATTTCATTGCAATTTACTCTTCATCCCTTCCATAAGTGCTATGCAACATAATCGATTAAGAACGTATAATTTATCAAATTAGACATTGACTTAAATTTGCAATTGGTTTTTACAAAGTTAACAAGATTCAAAAAAGTCTAGAAATAAACAATTAAAACTAACCAAAATTATCACAAGGTTCCATTTCATCATCATGAGAGTTAATGTCCATTCATGGCTGAGGTTTTTTTGAAACGCCCAATACATGTTTATGTACCCACCAAATTATGAAGTTTATATAATGAACACTCCTTGACAGTTGCACATAAAGAATAGGTGATCCTAATAACGGAGGTAAAGTGAATATATACATGGACATACAGTGGCTGCCATCAATTCATGGACATACTTTTGGAACTAAGAAAAAATAAAGAAGCAAGTCATGCATTTCTACCTGTGAAAGGAATGGAACAAACCTGTTTAGCCATGCTACAAGCTTTCTCTTTTGCATTTAGAATCTCATAGTAGAAAATCGAGAAGTTAAGAGTTGGAGCAAGATCAGCAACCGCAATATCCTTCACAGTTTGACCAATTAAAAAATAAAAAAATAAAAATTTGTTAATAGCAACTCTTAGGTATATTAACGAGTAGCACGTAGAATCATCATCAATGAATGCTATTTTACAAATATGTACAAGTCTCAGATTTAACTCTCCTTAGGTTCTAATAAACTCTTTGGAGCCACATTTTAGAAACCTTAAAATGTCCTTCAACCAATCAGAAAAGGGGGAAACAGAGCAGAATGTCCTTCAACCATACCCATTTTAGAAACCAACATGAAATTTAACTGAATCAAGCATATAAAACCCTAAAGCAAGAATCAGAAAGAGGGGAAATAGAGGAAGGGGGGAGAGACAGAGAGAGAGAGACACACACACACACACACACACACACACACACATACACACACACACAGAAAGAGATAGACAGAGAGAGACTGTGAACGAAAGAGCTGAAGCGAAAGAAAGAGAGACATGGACAAACCGAGAGCGAACGCGTGCCCTCGTGAGAGAGAGAGAGAGAGAGAGAGAGAGAGAGAGAGAGAGAGAACCTGTGATCTGTGGCTATGGTGGTGGTGATTTGCAGTGGTGGCGGTGGTAGTGGCCGTGGCCATGGCGATGTCCTCCGTATGGTGGGCTGCAGTGAGGTGATTCTCAGTGAGGTTTGGTGAAGGACAGTTTGTGTGTGTGAGAGATTTGAATGTTGTTTTCTGTAACAAAGAAAGGGGTGGACAAAATGAATTTGGTATTTGGCGCTCTAAAAACTTTGAACCTTGGCGACTAATTTTATTGTTTAGTCGGCAAATGAACGCTTATTGGCGACTAATTTTCCTTTTGGTCGGAAAAAAGTAACGTTTGCCGACAAAATCTTTTGGTCACCAAAGAGTAACCATAAAAATATGCCATTTTTTAGTGACCAACATTTCTTTTGTCGGCAACAAATAATATACGACGACTAAAAAAGGATTTAGTAGCCTAAAATTTAGACAAACAGCGACTAATATACTTTTTAGTCTCCAAAAGTAACATTTTTGCCAACTAAAAATAAATTTAGTCGCCAATAAGTAATATTTATCGACTAAAAAATTTTAGTAGCTACATCCTACACCATTGCCGACTAATATTTTTTTTAGTCGCCAAAAGTGATATTTTTGGTGACTAAATTTCTTTTAGTTGCCAAATTGCCAAATTTCGTCGCAAAAATGTAAATTCTTGTAGTGTATTCAAGCTTGATTTGTGTGTTTATTAAGTTCAAAAATTCAGTTTCAGCTTCGTCGATTAACTAATCTAGTTTGAGTTGAGGTCGAAACTCAATAACAAATTTTGAAAAAATTGTATAAGATTGAACAATGAAAAAGTAATTACATTTTTATGGGAATGCAAGTCTCATGTGTGTATTTGAACAAATAGATATAATTTGAACAAATAGACAAAAAAATTTGAACAGATAGGAAAAAAATTTAAACAGATAGATATAAATTTGAACAGATAGTCAATGAAAAGTCAAATAGATAAAAAGAAGCCAAAAGGTAAAATTGAAAATAAAATATTCTCTAGGACTTCTCATCAAATTATTTCACAAAACGTGAACCTCTCGTATTTAATGTCTGATAATCTGAATAGAATTAAAAAGTAAAATATTGATAAAAAAATTATAAATTCGAACATAACTGATTTTGTTGTTGTTGTTGTTATTATTATTATTATTATTATTATTATTATTATTATTATTATTATTATTATTAAAAAAGTACATAACTAATTATTTTCTAAATGTATTTGGATTAAGAGAACCTAAATATAAAAGTAAAATTACAAAAATAACAAACTATTATTAAATTAAGTGAATCTAAAATGAAAATAAAAAGGTTATTAAAAAAACAGTGTCACAGACAAAGAAAATATGAAAACTAAATAATTCAAAACAAAAGTTTGAAAAAATAAATCAAACCAAATACTGTAAACTTCTCTTTTTTTAAAAAAAATCTTTCTTACTTAATCTCTAATTTTACACAATTTATTTACAGATTCCTTTCAATTTTATGTGAACCTAATAATCTAATTAAAAAGAGTACATACACACAAAAAATACAAAAATATAACACTAAATATCTACATCATGATCAAGTATTTAATTATGAATAATTAATTTGTCATTGTTATCTGTATTATATTGTTACAAAATGTTCATCTATTACTTTTATTATATCTTATATATGTCAATTTCTGCATATATAAATATATATAAAAAAATATAAATATAAATTTATATACGTTACAGTATTCATACATTTTCAATTCAAAATGCTATATTAGGATCAGATATTTTAATTTTCTAACATGTATCGCTTTAGTAATATATAGTTATATTTGGTAGGAAAAAATTGTGAAATTGTATATTATTCTCTTATCAACTTAAGTTCATTACATGTATAAATACATGTCATACAAACAAATGCCTTACATCGAACACTTTCAATAATAAACTAAGACCATGCAAAACACCTCAATTACGACAATAATTGTATTTTTTTTTCTCATCACAAAAAAAATTACAATATTAAGGAAAAATGGATTTTGAAATTCATAATAATATGATATCACCTCCAACTCTTTTTTTTTTTTTTTGATCAGCAAAATAAAAACTTTATTGATGAAAAAAGCAAGATATATGTGAAAACTTACATCAACAAAAAAAGGAAGTGCAAAAGCATCAAAACTAACCTTACTAATCCCAACTAGGTTGGCACCGATAAGGTAGCACAATCTTTTGCTAGCACTTAATCCATGATTGGTGAAGAACCAATCAAAAGAACCAAAAAGAGAAAGGAAAAAACAACAACGAACCAGCAACAATTAGAGCAACACACTTAGCAAGCTAAACAGTCCCTAACCAGCAACATTATAGCAACAGGCCAAAAGCAGACTTGCTTACTGAGGCCTTGTATGAGCAACATACCACCAGCATCCAGCAGCATTAGCATTAGCATCAGCATTAGCATCCAGCTGCACAGAGCAGACCAGCTACCAGCAGCATTAGCAATACCACTACCCTCCTAACATCTGCACAGAGCAGACCAACTTCCTACATCAGCTGACCTTTGAACTATAACATACAACCTATTTATTTGCTACCTCCACTCATCCTCAAACACCAACAGACCTCCAATGCCATGCAACAGACTAGCAGCCAACCAACAGCATACACAAGCAGGCTCAAGCAGCATAACAAACCATTAGCAACATAACATCAGGACTCTGAAAACTGGAGCAATCTTCCCAGACCAAAATCAGCCATAGCAACTGCTTGATCAGCCAACAATGAACATACCCACAGTAGCAACTCCATCTTCATCAGCAGCTCAGAACCTTTGTTAACAAACCAAGACTCCGCAACCAATAAACAGAACAAAGACAACCCCAATAGTAACTCTGCAGCAGTAAAAAATAGTAGCATCTAGCATCTGCCCAATACCAAGAATAACAGCACCCATTAGCAGCAAGCAACATTAACAACTAGGTTCACTCCAATCCAGCATCAGATCTATCACCAACGACACTAAAGATTGATGTTTGAGCAATAACCAGCCATTCTCAAACAGCACTAGGCAACCGGCCATCCTCAGCGCAGATACTTCCTAACTAGCTGCAAATTGGTCATCAAGTCATGCACTGAATAGAAACGACCTCTAGACACAGCTTTAAACCATAATACAACTCTCGTCTTTATCAATTCTGTCAGCTCATCCAACATAGGCTATTTTCCATTAAAAACACACTCATTCCGCATCTTCCAAATCGACCAGAAAGTGGCTAATGGGATAGCCTTCCAAAAATTATCTTCAACCTTCCCCCATTTAAACCCACGCCACCAAACAAGTAAAGCCTTAACATTTTGAGGAGATACCGACTGCATACCCCACTACTCCAGTAAATTGGACCATAATTGCCAAATAACAGGGCACAATAACATAACATGGTTTATAGTTTCTATTTCCCCAGTACAAAAAACACACTCAGATCTAGCATTGTGATTCAAGATCCCCAATCTTTGTAGATATGCTCTAGATTTAATTCTACCTTTCAAAACAAGCCAACAAAAACAATTTAATTTAGGGGGAGAGATATTCTTCCAAATGAACCCAGAAACATCAAAATCCTGTCCAGATGTAATCTTGTTGTATGCTACAGCAACGTTAAACATACCAGATTGTGAAGCCTTCCAAACCAAAGTATCTGCTTTGTTTACCAAAATCGAGGGACTGCTATTCAAGAGCTCAATGAGTCTATCTACTTCTAATTCCTCCCAAGCCCGCAGTTTTCTGCTAAACCTCATATCCCATCTTGATGTAGTCTTTTTCCTTTCAACCATATGATCCAGAGAGGCCTCTTTCTCCATTGACAACTCAAAAATTCTAGAAAACTCCTCCTTAAAACATTTTTCACCAATCCAATGGTCATTCCAGAATCGGATTCTATTGCCATTTCCCACTTGAACAACATAGTTACTCCACATAAAAACTGAACAACTGAGGGTTACAATCAGCCGTATTAAGAATATCACCCCAAAGTTTCCATCTCTGTTCTCCTGCAGTAGCAAAAGGTAACCATCGCCCACCTGTGCTGCCATATTTGCCAATTAAAACTGATTTCCACAACGCCCGATCTTCACACCATACCTCCACCACCATTTAGCTAATAAGAAATCATTAACCATCCTTATCTTCCTAATTCCCAAACCCCCATTGCCTTTGCTCTTTGTATCCTCCTCCCAATTTACCAAATGCAACTTCTTTTTAACCTGATTCTCCCCACAAAAATCTAGCCAGTATCTTGTCTAGAGTTCTTGTTACACTCACAGGCATTTTAAAGACTGATAGGTGATAGATAGGTAGAGATGACAGCACTGCCTTCACCAGTGTTAGTTTACCTCCAAAAGATAAAAGCTTCCTTTTCCAAGAGGCTAGTTTTGCCTTGAATTTGTTGATCACAAGCTTACAGGTACTTTTCCTCCTTGGATTTGCACCAAGAAGTAACCTGAGATACATAAAAGGTAGCTTATGGCACATGCAATTCAATTGTTTCGCATACAGTTCCCCTTCATCTTCTAGGACCCCTACCCCGCAAACATGACTTTTATGGAAGTTTATCTTCAACCCAGATATCACCTCAAAACACCTTAGTATTCTTTTTATATTTTGCACTTCTATCCCATCTGCTTCACAGAATACTATTGTGTCATCTGCAAATTGTAGGTGACTGACATTAACTTCCCTATGACCAATTACCGCACCTTTTATGAACCCCATTGATTTAGCTCTTTGGAACACCATATTCAAACCTTTGGCCACAATGATGAAGAGAAAAGGCAACAATGGATCCCCTTGTCTAAGGCCCTTTTTCTGAGCAAAACTCGGAAGTGGGAGACCCATTAACAAGAACTGAAACCCTGGCTGAAGATAAACACTCCTTCATCCAGCTAACCCACTTATCTTGGAAACCAAACTTCGACATTAAATCCAAAAGACACTCCTAGTTTACCATATCATAAGCCTTTTCAAAATCCAATTTAAGAATCAACCCCCTCTTTTTTCTTTTCTTCAACCAATCAATAATCTCATTAGAGATCAACACTCCATCCAAAATATTCCTTTCACCCATGAATGCCGACTGAGCTTCACCAACAATTCTAGGTAAAACGTTCTTGAGTCTATTAGCAAGTACTTTAGATAAAATCTTATACAGAGACCCAATGAGACTAATAGGCCTATAATCTGCAATTCCACATGGGTTTTCTTTCTTAGGAATTAATGTGATGAACGAGCTATTAACGCCTTTAGCCAACCTTACATTAGTATAAAACTCCCTAAAAAAATTAAGGATATCTCCCTTAAACACTTTCCAACATTGCTGGAAACACAACATGTTAAAACCGTCAGGCCCCGGGGCTTTATTACCCTCACTTTCTCTCACTGCCCTCCAGATTTGCCCCTCTGAAAAAGGTGTTATCAATCTAGTAAAATCTTGATCTGAACCAAGTTGCTTAAAATTACCAAACAATTTGGGTCGAGATTTCCAGCCTTCAGTAAATCTCCTCTGAAAATAGTTAAAGACCTCAAGCTTTATCCTTGGTGGCTCTTCATGGATCACCCATTCACTTCAAAAGAGTTCAACATATTCTTATTTTGGCGACTAGTGGCAACCACATGGAAAAATCTTGTATTTTTATCTCCCTTCATGTGTTAATTCATTCTTGATTTTTGCAGCCATAGCCACTCCTCTCTCCTACTAAGAGACCAAACCTCATTTCTGACTTCCCTTTTTCTCTTGCTCTCCTCCTCATCAAGATTTCTAGATTCTTCTACTAAATCAATACCATGTAGTTCCTCTACAGCAGCTTGTAAAGCCATAGTAACATTCCCAAAGACCTCACTATTCCACTTTTTAAGAGCGAACCACAGACTTTTGAGCTTTTTCATTATCACATACCCAACCCAACCTGATATATCTGAATCATTCCAAGATTTCTTTACAAACTCTCGGAATTGGGGATGTAAGGACCATGCATTTATGAACCTAAACAGCCTAGGATCCTAGTCCCTACCATCCTCCATAAGCAGCAAAGGGCAATGGTCTGATAATGGTCCCTCCAAACCCCACAATTTGAAATTAAATTTCTCCACTGACTCAGAGGACATCAGTACCTTATCAATCCTACTCCACCTTCCACCATCATTGGAATTACACCAAGTAAATTGTCTCCCCATCATAGGAGGATCCGTGAGTTCCAAATTTTCAATAAACTGATTAAAGTCCCTCATTCTTTTCTCTTCGAGAACAGCCTCTTCTTTCTCCAAGGTGTCTTATTTTATTGAAATCTCCTACAAGACACCATGGTTTATCAAAATCATCCCTCAAATGCAACAGACTGACCCAGAACCGACTCCTCTGAGATACAACATTAGGTGCATAAATGTTAACAAGAGCACACTCAAAATTGGGTAAAATAGTACCTGTGAGAAGGATGTAATTCCTCAAACAACAGCACTGAGATAAGCTAAATACATTAGTTTTCCAAATGCACAATAATCCACCAGCTGCACCCTCAGAGCCGACATCCATAAAATCGAAATCTACGTCATGCCAGAGTGACTTCACAAACATTGTGGAAATGCTTGTTTGTTTTGTTTCTTGGAGAAAGACCATATCAGCACCTTTTTGCTTGAGTAGTAATTTGATCTGCCTCATTTTTTCTGATCTGTCCAAAGCCCTAACATTCCAAGAAACCAGCTTCATTGGGAAATTATATATAACCCCTACAGCCACCTGGCTTGTGCCTTCAATCCTGCACTACGGCCTCCCTGTGAACCTCTACGGTCCTCTGTGCAACTTGTTCTTTATCTACGATTTCCATGGATACTAATCTTTTAATCACTTCCTCCTCCTTCCCTTCAAAGCAAATTCCAAGGGCTTTGCCCAGCAGCACTGTTGCTTCTGCTTCCCCTTGGGCCGATTTCCCATTACATTTACCCTTACCACTCGAAGTGGATCTTGTAGAGGGTCCAGCTGTGGCACTGAACACCGTCCCTCTACTTCAACTACCCATAACCACTGGTCCACCTTGTCTAGTGCGTCTTCCTCCTTTATCCTTCATTCGTTGATCAACCAATCTACTTTTTGATGATGAGCCCCCTTTTCGTGTGCTACCAAAACTGTTTTGCAATCTCTTCCCCTTATCACCATTTTGTTTTCTTAGTTTAAATGTGGGCTGAATAGTTGATGACCCACAGCCCATACTACTTAGAGATACTATTCGACAGCCTTGGATTTGTGGATCATCATTATTGAGGCCCAACCCCACTTGGCCCAGAGCACTACCATATCACCTGATTGACTCCCTATCCATTTGGACTCCAATTAAAACAACTGCCAAATTTATTCCTTGAATCTGAAGCCCATCTACACTTAAATTCTCCATGAGACCATTTGCACCCTCAATATCTGCCACCAACTCTGAAACTCTTACTCATTAAAGCATTTTGATTACAATGAGTTTTAATGGTGAACAAGAAGAAAAATAAAAAGATGGTGAAATAAAAATTATAGAAAAATTTTTGTAACATGTTCTCCAAACAAAGCTAGATGAGCTGAAGTAGGAATTATGCTATTTGTCATAAAGTTTAAGAAAAACTATGTACCTCATGCACACATTTTAGTGAAATTACAAAGAAAAAAAAAATCAAATGATGCATGTGTGTGTCAATTTTCGACCACATTGCCAATCAATCACTCAACTGGAGAATACTGACAGAATAGATTAAGCCCGAATGACCTGTCACAAAAAGAAGAGATTTCGGCGGTGGTTCGTTCACCTGGGGGCACGCCGACGATCAAGTCAGTTATCTCTCAAAGATAGCAAAAGTGCTAAACTCACTATTCAGAGCATAAAAAAATCCCTTAGACCCATGTGGGTCCCTCTCTTTTATATCCAACACAAACCTAGTCCCAATAGAAGTCTAGCTTCAATGGACTTAGGATTACTGCTAATCTTGGACTCCAGTAGAATTGGGATAAACTCTCTAAGAGTCTTATCTTTACCCAAACTGAAGTCCTCTCTCATTCTAGGACTCTTGTCCCTTATCCGCTTATCCCGGATTTCGGTATCTTTGCAGATAACCTCGGCCTAGCCGAGATGATCTCAACGTCATAACCAGGATACGTGGCACCTCGGCTGGCACTTCGGTGACACCTCGGCCACGTGTTGTCATTCAAAAATTATGTCCCCACAATGCCCAAATATTATTGCAACAACTCAACGATGTAGAAAGTAAGTGCATCAAATAAAAAATTTTGAGCAATTTTTGTCATATGCTAATTACAAACAGGTGACATAATAAATTATGTAATTTAATAATTTTATAAAAGTGACCCCGCAAACACTTAAGCATAGATATATAAATATCGTGAAAACAATTATGAAATTTCTATATCGATCGAAATATTAAAGTAGAATATCATTCCAGTTTCTTAAAAAAACTATTCCACATTTTTGAGGTAAATGAAAATATACTACTGACTAATGTTATATTGCTCATCATGCAAGATATTCGCAGCACATAAAACAAGAGTCAACAACTCTTGATATATAAAAATGTATTACATATTGATATTAATGCATTTTTACACCAATAATATACAATAGTAGGTTCAATAAATTTGTATTATGAGATGAACAATCAAATAAAATTTTGTAATTGCGCAGTTAATTTCATACATTCAGTTGTATTAAATGTATGGAATATATAGAAAATTGAGGTGAGAAGTTGATGGAAAAATATTTGTGTAACACTACATATTTAAAGGGCTTGTTTATTGTATATCATTTGAGATAAGATTGTGATTTGAACAATCTACCTATAAGTTAATGTTTATGTTTATAAAATTTCTCATTTATCATTTAAATTTTTTAGTCGAGTATGTATTCATTTCTTGTTTAGTTGTATTTTGAATACAGATCAACCTAGTTGGGATTGTTAAGGTTAGCGTTGATGCTCTTTGCACTTCCCTCTTTGTTGATGTAAGTTTTCGCATGTATTGCTTTCTTCATCAATAAAGTGTTTTTTTTGCTAATAAAAAAAAAAAAAAAGTTTCCATACTTTATATAAATATCAAATATCAATTTAAGAGACATGTATAATTACAGTGTTAACAGTTGATGAAAAATTATGTGTCACATGCAAGACATGTGTCCAACTACTACTAAATTTAAAATTGACAATTAGGTAGGGACAATTTAAGAATAAAAAAAGGTATGATAAATTATTAACACTAAATGAATTGTAGACTTTATACAATATATAATAGTATAAACAAGGCATAATCATTATATGCTTTTTATTTTATTTAAATAATGATATACAAATAAAAAATTTATATTGAATTTTTATACATAATAATGTGATTTAATATGGACATTTTATTTCAAAACAAAACATCTATAAAGATGATTTTTTTACAGCAATGGAATTATTATATTATTCTTATAAAAGATTTTTTTGATTTTATGTATAAATAAAAAAAAGTATTTTATTTTGATAAGGCACGTGCATTGTGTGTGATTGTCAACTGTGGAAGATTAAAGAAATGATGATTTGGGGGGGCAATTCCATTGGCAGTGATGTGGTCAGTCTGAAATGTAGGAATGATTGTGTATTTAGAGCAACCCCCCCAAATTTAGAGGATCTCTGTGACTTAATTAAGTATAGGATTGCCTTTTGGGTAAAACCATACCTCAGAGATTTTCACTTTTCTGTGCAGGATTTCGTTATTAATCTGAGGCAAATTAGGAGGTGCTTGGGAGGGGCTATTGGTGATATGTAGTGTTAGTTGGAATGTGTTGATCTGTTGATGTCTGCTACTGCTATTGGGTCGGTTTTGTATATGTAGTGTTGGTGGGGTAGTGTTAGCTTGGGTGAAAATCTACATCTTTTGTTTAATATATGAAGAATGATTGCAATGTGTAGCTCTACATCTGTGTGTTGAAGTTCTGAAGTGTGTTTGCTGTTGTGGTAGCTCTGCATTTAATTTGTAGTTTTACTAGTTTGTCTTGAAGTGAAATTGTAGCTTGTTCTGCAGTTCTGCTGTTATGAAGTGCTGGTTTAGCTTGGTTTTGCTCAGGTTTTGGTGCTGAGGTATGGTGGTGGAATCTGATCTGATTATGTTGGTGTTAGTCTGCTTTGATTTGTGTAAGGTGTTACCTTCTTAGTACATGATGCTGGTGCAAATTTGAAGCATATATGTAGTGGTGTACAAGCTGCAAGAAAATGTGCTGCTGAGGGCAGAGGTGTAGTCATATGGAACCAGGGGAGATGTGTCATATGATGTGTAGATTAGGCCTTTTCTGGTCATGGAGTGAATTTTGTGGCTGCCTACTCTTGGTGATTTCCTTCAGGTTGGAGACTTCCTTTAGGTGGGGTGATCTGCAGACTGCTCTGCTTTCTCTTGTTTGAGCTAATCTGTTAGTCTTAGTTTTGCTTACCCTTGCAGTATGGGTGGTGTTTAGTTGGTCTACTATGTTTTTGATAGTCGTGGTTGCTGTAGACACCCCATTTTTTTTACTGTCCTCAAGACTTGGACGTCATAGTTTGAACACTCGATGATTATTCATGTTCGTGTTCGTTTTGAGTTCCTGGAGGTCTCGGCCGCGCGCCTTGCCTCAAGATCTCTCAACTTGACTGTTTTGTGCTTGGTTGTGGACCAAACACCTGTGTTTTTTCTTCTAAGGGAAGAGGGTGGCTTGTTGGCCATCCCTTCAACCATCGGCCAAGGCTTGAGGCCACCAGCCCATTTTTCTTGCCATCGACCAAGAGTGTTAGCCGATCGGCACTTTTTTTGGTCGGTCGGCCACCTATGTTGGCCAATCGGCCATTTTTTTTCGGCCGACCCCTTTCCATCTGCTTTTAGAAGATATTTTGTGCCAGCTGGCACAGCTGGCACGCACAGTCCCCCTCTCCATGCACGTGTATGGAGGGATTTCAGCCTTGTTTAGCTTCTTTAAGAAGCTTTGCAAATGTGAATTTCTATAAGAAGGGAGGCCCTCCTCCCTTCTCAGGGGTTCAAGAACCTGATATAGAAGTTAGATATAAGCTCTCTCTCTATATCTCTCTCTCTCTCTCTAGATTTGTGTGCGTTTTAGTGATCAAAAGTGTGTTTTGTTCTTATTTTTGCACTAAGGCACCTAGTGTTACACCTTCCTTGGGTTGCTGAGGTACTAAGGAGTTGGTTTTGAAGTTCTTGAGCTGGTTTTGATCTAAGAAAGGTGCTGGAGTTGGTGTTCTTGAAGGTGTTCTTCAAGGGTGAGCAAACTACTTTAGATTCCCCTTTCTCGCATGAGCTTTTAGCCTATCTTGCATATTGTTTTGAGCTTAGTATATAACTGATAAAAGTTCTAATTTTTTATGCTTAAGATGTTTCATTAAGGTTGATTTTGGGTTGGGGGTTGTTTACACCCTCTTAGGTCTTGTTTGGCCTCTTTTTGTGCCTTTCTCTTTGGGTTTTGGAACCCCTTTATTTTGACCTTCTCACCACTGAAATCCAGAGGATTTTCAATGGTGGAGAAGTGGTTTTGAGGTCATGTATAGGGGAGGGACACCCCTCTCCCCTTGTGTCTTATTTGCTTGCATTTAGGGCTCATAAAGGTAGCATGTTTGCTTAGCTTTATTTGGCTTCATTTCAGTGGGTATTTGGTGTTAGTTCATCATTTATACCTCTGTTTCATGTTGGTTTGATGGCCTATTGCATGCATCATGCACTTGCTTTGTAATCCCCTCTATTGTCATAACATGCACCTTGCATTTAGACCATCATGCTTCCATATTTTTGCTTGACTTCATGAAGCTTTTAGCCATGTTGTGACATGTTTAAACTCTAATTGGTGTTGATTTGGTCATATTTTCCATGTTTTGCATAGCCACCATGCATTTTAGCTTGTTAGCTTTGTGTGTGTGAGTCATGAGCATGTTTTATTTGGGCTTTTTCAGTGATTTAGAATCACTTATCATGCTATTTCAGTCCATGTTCTATGCTCGTATGCTTGCATTTGCTATCCTTTCAATGCTTTGAAGAGTTGTTGTCTTATGCTCCATGTTTGGGTCATTGTGCATGCCTCTTTGATTAAGTCTTTGGGCTGCCATATCAGTGGGTTTTGGGGCTTATTTTGAGATATTGTAGCTCTGTTTTTCATTGCATAATCCATGCCATGTTTGGTTGGGGTAGTTGTAGTGGGATGCCCCCCTTTTGTAGCCTTGAATGCCCCTTATTTCATGCCCATTTCTTAGCATGTTTTGGCCTTGTTCCATGCATGCTTTAGTCTTGTTTTGGTGTGCCCTAGGACTGTTTTAAGTCATCTCGGTCCTTTGGGGTTTGGTTGACATAGCTATGGTTTGAACCCCTTTGTTGGCCTCAAGTTTTAGGCTCTATTGCACGCCTTGCTTGCATGTTTTGTTTGATTTGCCATCATCCTTCGCATGTTTTCAGAGTTTAACATGTTAGTCAAATGTCCATGTTTGTCCTCTTTTAAGCCCTCTTGAAAGTTGCCCCTTCCATGCTTAGGTGATAGGCTAATTAGCATGCATGTTTGCTTTGCATTTTTGTTGCCTTCACCCATCACTTTTGGCCACTATTATGGACACGGCTGAGGCCTATCCATCCTTAGTGTAAGTCCATAAATCATACATTTAAGTGTTGTTGTATGTTCATCGCATTGCATATTGTTGCATCTTTGTGGTTTGTACATCGTTGCATGCCCATCACTTTGTGCATTTACACATCTAAGTTGCATTGTAGTATTACATACCTATTGCATTACCATGTTGTCACATGATAAGTTGCATTGCTCATGTTGCATTGCATTAATTGCATGCATTGCATTGCGTTTGGCACACATGCATTGCATTTTTGTTTGGTTTGGGGTGTCAAACCAAATGTAAGGAACGAGGTGTGCTCGTACTTAAAGTGACGAAACACGTCTCAATCCTCGGTCGCCGATGCTCTTGATCTCCAACATGATAGAGTGTGTAGCATTCATTTGTTTTGTTGCATTCATTTCTACATTGATTTGCAAACTTGGCACCTTTGGCAATCATGCATTGAAATGCATGATTGGTGGCCCGAGGGTCGAGAGTCATACTCCATTGAGTTCATAGCATGATAGGGAGAGTGGCTATGCATGCATTGTCTTGTAAATGGCTTGCCATGCACTGTCTGTCCTCTGTTACAGCAAAACCAGTGTTCTGCAGGAAAAGATGGCCGGTCGACCACTTTCAGTGCCGGCCGGCTACCAAAATCAAGCCGATGGTACCATTTTTGGTCGATGACCATGTTTCCATGGCCAGTGGTATTTTCTCTTGGCCGGTGGCATGCCACAGTGCTCAGGGAGTGGTTCAGAAGCATCCCAAGAATTTTCACAGTTCTCAGAGGTGTAGAACAGTGCAAAAAGAGGCAACAGTTGGCATGGCGATGGATTTCCGAGCGAAGCCGTCTGAGCATGCATTCATCCCTCGTCTCGAGGCCATTTCAGTGTTTTAATAACTTAAAATAGTTATTTATTTCGATTTGGTTGTGTAATTAATTAATTAGCTTGTTAGTTGATTAATTAGTTAATTTGTATTATTCTTTCGGACCCTCCGAGAGAGGGCAATGTTGTAATAAGTGTGCGTACGTGTGTGAATGTCTTCCAACCACACATCTTTCTCCATTTTATTTACCAGCTTATGATGGTTAGATTAGGGCATGTTTCAATTAGCATACTTATGCTCGCATGTTTGCATTCATTCATCTGTCTTGCATGCACCGGCCTCGGCGCATCATACTAACTGCATTGTATTTCAATTTCAAGTTGAATACATGTTGTCTGTAGCACTTCATATGCCATCTTAGAATAGCTGCGCCTATCTTAGTTGCATTTTGCATGTGTTGCATTAGACATCTTAACATGAACTAGGATCATGCATTAATTACTAACTAGTTTCTGTTTTGGCTTGGAGTACTCGGTGAGTGTTTATGCTTAAGCATCCTTGCATGTGTGTGAGTGACTGCCAAGACAGCATGTTTATCATGAGGCTAACTGCTTATGTGATATAACTGCCTGAATGCCTGTGGCTGAAGGTTGGATTATCTGAATTGGAACAATTCATTAAATGCGAGTTTTAAGCCCACTTGAGTGGCAAAATCATGTTTTCTAAGGCCACCTGAGGGTGGCAAATCCACGTCTTAGCCTACTTGCGGGTAGCACCATCAAACCATTTTCAAATTGTAGACACCCTATTTTTGACTGACCTTAAGACTCAGACGTCACCAACTGAGCGCTCGGTGATGTTGCATATTGTGCTCGTTCTGAGGTTACGGAGTCTCGGCTGCGAGCCTTGCCTTCGGACTTTGGGGCTCTTTTGTGCTTTGCCTCGGTTTGCGAACCAGGTCATGTTTTCTCTGTTTTCTCTTCTCGAACGGAGGGAGAGGTCTCATAGACCATCTCTCAGCGGCCGCAGGCCACGTTTCGTGGTCGTAGGTCATTTTTCCCGTTTCGAGCCCAATTTTCAATTTTTGGAGCTGTCGGCCGTGTGCCTCGGTTCGGGACCGCTTAATTACTTCCGCTTGCTCTGGTTTTTGGCACACACCTTATTTCCTCCCTTTACAGGGACACTGTGCCCGGGAGACCACCTTCGTGGTCATACGCCACTTCCGATGCCTAACAGCTTGTTTTCGGGGCCCCAGACTGCGCTTTTTGGCCCCCGAACCCTTGTTTTGCATCCGTCTTGGTCCATTTTTGGTAGGGACCCTATTTTCATTGTTAGGGAGGTGGTAGTATGATGGGAGGCCACCTTTTCCCCTTGAAAACCAATTTTCTCTTTTTCTCTCTCCTAAAGCCGATTTTTCTGACAGAAAGCTAGTTTTTCTCACTTTTGAACCACAATTTCTGGCTTTTCATATCACCATTGTGTTGTGCTCATCTGGGAGGCCACCAATATGGGTTAGCCGACTAGTAATTCTTCTTGACCCTTTTGAACCTTGCTAAAAAGCTGGTTTTTCTCTCTCATGGGTCACATTTTCTGGTTTTCCACCATACAGCTGTGTTGCACTCATCTGGGAGGCCACCTTTCTGGGTGGCCGGCCAGTATTTCTCCTTGAACCTTTTGACCCCTGGTCAGCCAACCAGGGGGAGTGGCCGGCCGGCCACTTGAACTGGTCAGCCTGCTTCTTGTTTTTTGCTCTCTCTGAATGCAATCCAACTGTGCCAGCTGGGAGGCATTTGGACCATCCTCCATACACGTGTATGGAGGATATTTGAGGCTTCTTGGAGAAGCTTTAGAGCCTCTCCTCTATAAAGCCTCTATAAAGGAGAGGCTTGTCTTCATTTGCAAGGGTTTAACAAGTTTGTTAGAGGCTTATACACTTCTCTCTCCATAGCTCACTATTCCAAGCTCCAAACCCTAATTTTCTTGCACCATTTGCACACCAACCCTTGGTACAACACCTCCATCATCCATCCAAGCATCTTGGAGCTGATTTCCAGAGGTCGAGGAGCTCCCATCTTGGTCCAGAAGTTGCTGGAAACCTGCTCTTCAAGGGTAAGTCTCCATTTCCCTTTTTCTTGTATTATTTTGCTCCATTGATTAACCTTATTTGGGAGCATTTATGGACTTTGTCATAAACTGTAAAGTGCCATATTTTGAGCTCCTCTTCAAGTTTGATTAAGGATACATTTCTATTTGAGGTCTCCTACATCCTTGTATGCTTTATCTCTCTTTTAGGGCTTATTTTGCATGATGTCTTAGCCTTACTTACAAGCATTTTCTAGATTTTCTATGAACTAAAAAAGGTCTTATTTTGAGCCCCTCTTGAAGTTTGATTGAGGGAATTTTTATGTTTGGGGTCATCTACCCCCTTTCATGCTTTTTTCCTCATGTTTTGAGCTATGCATGTGAACATTTGCATTGGCCTTGTTTTGGCCTCTTAGCCACTGAAATCCAGTGAATTTTTAGTGGCTTAGATGTGTTTTTGAGAGCTAAAATTAGAGGGGGGTGACCCCCTCTCTCCTTGTCTTGTTTGTTCTTGTTTGTTGGCCCTTTTGGCCTTCCAAAGGGCCCCTTACTTGCATGTTGTGAAGTTACTTTTTAGGGCCAATTTGGTGAGTTTCAAGGTCTACCTTAGCTATGTCTAGAGCCTCTTTGACCATATTTTTTGTCTATAATACATGTGTAGAACAATTCCATTCAAGGCCTCTCAAAGGGGCCTTTCATTGCGCGCTTCCTTGGTCCATTTCAGGCCCAATTTGGTGAGTTTTAGGGCTTTCATAATTGATTTCCAGAGTTGGTTTTTCCATGTTAAGTGTTCTTGTTGTATGTGTTGAGTAACCCCTTGCACGACCCTCCAAAGGAGCTCATCATTTTTGCATACATTGGATGCATTTTAGTGGTTATTTGGGGTTTATTTGACATATCATGTTCCTATTTTTGGCTGGTTTGGTGACCTCTCTATGCTTCATGTACATGCCATGTAAACCATGCTTACTAGCCTAGGTTGCGTGTTGTTTTAGCCCCTCATGTTAGCATATTTTGGCTATGCCTTAAACTGATAATGTGCTTATTTTAGACTGCCCTAGCTCTGTTTTTGGGTCTTGTGGTTGAATGATGTTAGTTTTGCATGCTTGTAGTTCAAGGTCCATGCTTAACTTTGAATTTTGAGATCCATTCCATGCATATACTGAGGTATTTTCATGCCTTGGGGTCATTTTTCATCAAATTTTAGAGCTTGTACGAATTCCATGTTGCCATATTTTCATCTCTTTAAGTGCGTTTGAGAGTCGGGCTTGTATGCCTCATTTACCGACCATTGAATGAGCTCCATTCCGTTGCATTCCGAGTCATCATTTTAGGCCATTTCCCTACTGTTTTAGACCTTCCTAGGGTCTGTTTGGGGCTGGTTTTGCCTTTGCTGCATTACTTTGGGTACCTCTAGTGTAACACACTTCACTGGTCTCGGTACCCACGCCCCCTCCTAGCTTGCATTGTGTGCCATATTTACATGTTTTGGGACCATATTTCATGTTGTTTTAGAGCTGTAATTTATGCTATTCCATGTCATGTTTCATCCTTGCCATGCTTTGGTAGAGTGGCATTCCATGCCTTAGGTTCGGTCCTTGGTATTCGTGCATGTGTGCACACATTTCGGTTGTCTCATTTTCATCTAATGGCCACTGATGTGAGTGTGGCTGAGGTCCACTCATTTGGTGTAAGTCCATCGTGTATTGTGTATGCCATTTCAGTCCATAGCATTGCGTATGCTAGGTTGCATGTTCGTGCATTGTGTATGCCATGTTACATCGAGCATTGTGCATGCCGTTTCATAGCATTGTGTATGCTAGTTTGTATGTTAGTCGCATTGTGTATGCCCTCTCATTTGCATTGTGTTTGGGATAAGAGTTGGCCCAAGCACGGGAAACGAAGGACGTTTCGTACTCCGAGTGACGGAACATGTCTCAATTCCCGGTCGCCGACATTCCGGATTAACCATGATGGAGTCTAGGCCTTGTTATGTTTATATGTGCATTCATTTTATATTGAGTCGTGCAATTCGACTCTTCGGCCATCATACATCGAGATGCGTGATTGGTGGCACGAGGATCGAGGTCTACACTCCCTTGAGCTTGTGCAAGGACGGGGAGAGTGGTCTTGCACACATGTGTTGAAAATACCTTGCTTTCTCTCCCTCTTGCCTTTGTTGCAGAAAAACCAGAGTCCAGGGGCAAAAAGTGGTCGGCCGACCAGGTTTTCTGGCAGACCAACCACCTTTTTTGGTTTCCACGATAAAGGGTGGTCGGCAGGTGTTTCCCAAGCCAATATCTGGTTGGCAACCTTCCCAAGTTGGAGTTTCAGCCTTCTGGAGCTTTGTGCAAGTTTCTGAGGTCAATTGCAAACAAAGGCGAGGCGAGGCATCGTGATGGAATTTACCGACAAGGCGACTCGAGCATGTATGCACCCTTCGCCATCCGAAACAGAGCCGAGGCAGTCCATTGTATTTAGTTTGCATGCTAGTTTATTACTTACTTAGTTAATTTGTTGATTAATTAATGTTGTGTAATAATTAGCTGTAATTTGTTATTTAGTTTAGATTAGCTAGATGGTTTGTACTATTCATTCGGACCCTCCGAGCGAGGGCACAATTGTAATAAGTGTGCGTGTGTGTGATGTATGTCTTCCAACCCCCACTTCTTTCTCTCTTTTATTTACCAGCTTATGATGATTAGTTTAGGGCATGTTTCAATTAACATCTATATGTTCGCATGTTTGCATCCATTCATTTGTCTTGCATGCACCGGGCTCGGCGCATCATACTAACTGCATCGTATTTCAATTCCAAGTTGAATATGTGTTAGTTGTAGTATTTCACATGCCATCTGTAGAATAGCCGAGCCTATTTCAGTTGCATTTTGCATGTGTTGCATTAGGCATTTCTGTATAGCTAGGATCATGCATGGATTTCTAACACAGCTTTTGTTTTGGCTTGGAGTACTCGGTAAGTTTTATGCTTTAGCATCCTTGCATGCGTCTGAGTGACTGCCATGATAGCATGTTTGCCATGAGGCTAACTGCTTATGTGATATAACTGCATGAATGTCTGTGGGTGAAGGTTGGATTATTTGAATTGGAACAATTCATCAATTGTGAGTTTTAAGCCCACTTGAGAATGGCAAATCATCATGCTTTCTAAGCCCACCTGAGGGTGGCAAATCCACATTTTTGCCTACTTGCGAGTAGCAATCTGTTTTTCAAAACAAACATGAGATGTTTTGTTCTAATTCAGGCGATCCAGTCTATACTTGTATGCTGTGCGCATCACATAGTAAATCTAGGCTAATAACCGGAATAAGAACGCATAATGTTTTCAAAACTAGATGTCATGGTTAGTAGAAGCCGATCTTTGATCGGGCGAGCAGGGGTGCTCACGAAGTGACCTTCCCCAGTCATACCCAAGTTCCCAAGCCGAGGCAACTTTGGTAATGACGGACACGTGGCCTTAGGCAACGAGTCAGGGTTTCCTAAATTTCCCAAAATAAAATATTTAGGTGGCGACTCTGTATCTGGCAAAGCAGTCCATGTTTGGCACTTCTTTTAAAAAATCTGTTTTCAAAAACGATTTGCCGGATTTGGACTCTTTAACGATTCATCGGTCTTGCATTGCACTCTGCGAGATTAGATACAGGACCGTGACACATTGAGTCCTGAACTGTAGTGAGCCCATATGAATAGAACGGGATTTCCCTCCCGAGACATTCGGGGACGTCTACAGAAATAAACAAACATGAAATGTTTTGTTCCAACTCAGGCGATCTAGTCTATACTTGTATGCTATGCGCATCATGTTGCAAATTCTAGGCTAATAATCGGAATAAAAACACATATGTTTTCAAAACAAAATATCATGCTTAGTAGTGGCCGATCTTTGATCGGGCGAGCGAAAGTGCTCATAGCTGACCTTCCCCAATCGTACCCAAGTTCCCGAGCCGAGGCAACTTTGGTGATAACGGACATGTGGCCTTAGGCACGAGTCAGGGTTTCCTAAATTTTCTAAAATAAAATATTTAGGTGGCGACTCTGTATCTGACAAAGTAGTCTATGTTTGACACTTCTTTCTAAAAATCTATTTTCCAAAACGATTTTGCCGGATTTGGACTCTTTGGTGATTTATTAGTCTTGCATTGCACTTTGCGAGATCAGATTAAGAACTGTGACATTTGAGTCCGAACTGTAGTGAGCCCAAATGAACAGAACGGGATTCCCTCCCGGGGCGTTCGGGGACATCTACAGTTGCACTTTGTAGTACTTTCCTAGTTGTTCTCTGCTTCTCTTGTTTTGTTTGTTGGTTCCTCACCAACTGGAGCTTGGAGCTTCAGTTAGCTCTAAACTCCTCTTTATTGATGTCCTGTATCTTTTTGCTTGCGTTCATAAATAAAGATTTTCTATGCCGATAAAAAAAAAATGACTTGCAATAGGTAATGGGGTAATTCCCATTTAATGGCTCACCAATCCAAGTTATATATATATATATATATATATATTTTACACAATCCAAGTTTTATTTTTAGATGTTATTTTTCTTTGCTTTAAATTTTATTTTGTTCTAGGCCGGTCAACTTTAAGCGAGTAAAGAGTGTTCCATTTTTTGGTTTGATTTATTTATTTGTTTGGCTATCTCTCTCTCTCTCTCTCTCTCTCTCTCTATATATATATATATATATATAAGTAAAGGAAAGAAAATATTTTTTATCAAATTTCTCACAAGGACAAGCAGTACAAAATTTGGGCCAGGTCATTCCAGGATTGTATATTCCACTGGAGATGGTAACCCTATGGTATACAGATGTTTATGTGTGTACCATATACAGATTATTATAATTGACATAATTTTATATAAAATTTTGTAATATCAATCGTGAAATATGTATCCTAACCACAAATTAACATAATAAAATATTCAAAATTTTGTAATTCGTGTAATACACACATTTTTCTCATTCCACTAAATAATAAAATGCTAAGATTCCCTTTTTTAGTATTGTATTTTGGTCAACTTGTTAGGCTATCCACGAGACTGAGAAAAGCATTGCAAAGGAATCAAGTTGAGTTGAGTTGAGTTTTTTAGTATTCAAGCTTGATTGGTGTGTTTATTTAGTTCAAAAATTCAGTTTCAGCTCCGTCGAATAACTAATCTATTTTGACTTGAGGTCAAAACTCAATAACAAATTTTGAAAAAATTGTATAAGATTGAACAATGAAAAAATAATTACATTTTTATGGGAATGCAAGTCTCATGTGTGTATTCGAACAAATAGATATAATTTTGAACAAATAGGCAAAAAAATTGAACAGATAGGAAACAAATTTAAACAGATAGATATACATTTGAATAGATAGTCAATGAAAAGTCAAATAGATAAAAAGAAGCCAAAGGTAAAATTGAAAATAAAATATTCTCTAGGACTTCTCATCAAATTATTTCAAAAAACATGGACCTCTCATATTTAATGTCTGATAATCCAAATAGAATTAAAAAGTAAAATATTGATAAAAAAAATATAAATTCGAACATAACTAATTTTGTTGTTGTTGTTATTGTTGTTGTTGTTATTATTATTATTATTATTATTATTATTATTATTATTATTATTATTATTACTGTTATTATATTAAAACAATACATAACAAATTATTTCCTACTTTGAATCGTTTAAATGCTAGGTCGTTCCCCTCAAGTGACGCGTTGCGCCTGCCTCCAGGTGTTTCGAAAAGTGAGCAAGGGGCGCCGCATCGACGCCTGGGTGCGGTGAAAAATGGGCAAAGATTTCTGCGTTTTTCTGGACGAGCGCGGGTAAAGAAGCTAGTCCAAGACTATAGGTTTAGGATAGCCACTTGGAACATAGGAACCTTAACTGGTAGGACGATGGAATTGGTAGATGTTATGATTAGGAGGAGAGTTAGTATAGCTTGCATACAAGAAACTAAGTGGACGGGAGAAAAAGCTAGGGAAATTGAGGATACTAGTTTTAAACTTTATTAGAGTGGTAAGGATAGACGCAGAAATGGGGTAGGAATCATAATTGCCAAGGGTCTTGTGGAAAGTGTGGTGGCGGTCACTAGGAAAGGAGATAGGATTATGCTAATTAAACTAGTTATTGGAGGGAATATAGTGAATATTATTAGCGCTTACGCCCCTCAAGTGGGGTTAGATGATCAGGCTAAGAGGGATTTTTGGGAGCAAATGGATGAGATCTTACAGGAGATACCCGTAGGAGAGAACCTGGTTATAGGTGGAGATTTTAATGGCCATGTGGGCATAGATAAAGAAGGTTATGAAAGGGTGCATGGTGGATACGGTTTTGGTGACAGAAATGAGGCTGGGGAGAGAATCTTAGATTTTGCGTTGGCTTCTGACCTGGTGGTGGCCAATACTATGTATAAGAAGAGAGAGGAGCATTTGATAACCTTTAAGAGTGGATTAGTTAAGAACCAAATAGATTACTTCTTAGTGAGAAAGGTGAACTGTCTAAAATGCAATGATTGTAAGGTGATTCCTGGAGAGAATCTGATCTCTTAACATAGGATTTTGGTACTAGATTTATGTTTTAGAGGGCAATACCAAGCTAGGAAGGATGGTGGGCGTCGTAGGACGAGATGGTGGGACTTAAAAGGGGATAAACTAGAAATATTTAAGAATCGAATGGATAAGGAAGGTACTTGGGACTTAGAAGGTGTTTTAATGAAAGTTGCAGCTCGCTCTTGAAGTCTTGTCTGACGTTTATGGATGCTTGCATAGAAAAGAAATACTAATTAAATACGTAATTGTAATGTTAATGTTCTTATGTTTTCATTTTCTTAGTTCTCAAGGGAAGTGCTTGGAGAGTCGAAAGGAACGGGACCCAGCTCTAGGGAAACTTGGTGGTGGAGGGAAGAGGTCCAAGCGGTAGTTAAGGCAAAAAAAGAGTGCTTTAAAAAGTGGCAGAAGGATAGAACTGAGGAAAACCTTAAGAGCTATAGATTGGCTAATAAGGAGGTCAAGAAAGTAGTGAGAGAGACTAAGTTGAAAGTTTATGATAACCTATACACTAGACTAGATAGTAAGGCGGGAGAGAAGAGGGTATACAAACTTGCTAAGATACGGGAGAGGAAAACAAGAGATTTTAATCAAGTAAAGTGCATCAAGAGTGAGGATTCTAAGGTATTGGTGAAGGATGATGAGATTAAGGAAAGATAAAAGAATTATTTTGAGAAATTGTTAAATGAGGAACATGGAAATACGACAATAGGGGAAGAAATAATCAGTAATACGATAAACCAAGACTATAGATTCTATCGCAGGATTAGGAACTTTGAAGTAGAGATTGCACTTAAGAAGATGAAATCAAATAAGGCTTTAGGACCTGATGATATCCCTATTGAAGCTTGGAAGTGTTTGGGTAAAAAGGGAGTTGCTTGGTTGACTAGGTTGTTTAGCAAAATTTTGTTGACTAGGAACATGCCAGATGAGTGGAGGAAGAGTATTTTAGTGCCAATCTATAAGAATAAAGGTGATTTCCAGAATTGTAACAACTATAGAGGAATTAAGCTAATGTGTCATATAATGAAAGTGTGGGAGAGGGTGATGGAACACCGATTGCGAGACATAACAGAGGTGTCAGAGAATCAATTTGGGTTTATGCCTGGTAGGTCAACAATGGAAGCGATCTATCTTTTGAGGAGAGTTATAGAAAAGTAAAAAGAAAAGAAAAGAGACATTCATATGGTGTTTATCAACCTTGAGAAAGCATATGACAGAGTGCCCCGAGATATAATATGGTGGGCGTTAGAGAATAAAGGGGTGACAAAAGGCTATATTGACGTGATTAGGGACATGTATGAAGGGGTGGTGACCACTATTAGATCGCCAGCTGGAGAAACAAATGAATTTCCTATCACTGTAGGGTTACACCAAGGATCTACCTCAAGTCCTTATCTTTTTGCTTTAGTTATGGACGAATTGACGATAAATATTCAGGATGACGTGCCATGGTGTATGCTGTTTGCAGACGATATTGTGTTAGTGGATAAGACTAGAGAAGGAGTTAACACAAAGTTGGAGGTTTGGAGAAAAGCTCTTGAATCTAAAGGATTTCGGATAAGCAGAACTAAGACAGAGTACATGGAGTGTAAATTTAGTAACAGTAACAATGAAAGCAGAGGAGAAGTGAAGATTGAGAACCAAGAACTGCCTAGGAGTGAACATTTTCGTTATTTAGGGTCGATTATCACAACAGCGAGAGAGATTGATGCAGATGTGGCCCATAGAATTAAGGCAGGATGGTGTAAGTGGAGAAGTGCGTCTGGGGTATTGTGCGATAAACGAATACCCACTAGACTAAAAGGTAAGTTCTATAGAACGGCTATTAGACCAGCTATGTTGTATGGGACGGAGTGTTGGGCAACCAAGAAACAACATGTAGATAAGATGAGTGTGGCTGAGATGAGAATGCTAAGGTGGATGTGTGGTAAGACTAGACAGGACAGGATTAGGAATGAGTGTATTCGGGAATGGGTAGGAGTAGCACCAATAGAAGATAAGTTGAGAGAGAATCGTTTGAGATGGTTTGGTCATATTCAACGGAGACCAACAGAGGCAGTAGTGAAGAGATACGATGCTGTAACGATAGATGGAAGTGTTAGGGGACGGGGTAGGCCTAGATTAACGTTGACTAGCGTTATAAATAGAGATATGAATCTACTTAATTTGACTAATGAAATGTCCTTTGATAGGGCCGCGTGAAGAAGAAGAATTCATGTAGCCGACCCCATTTGATGAGACTTAAGGTTTGGTTTGGTTTGGTTTGGTATTAAAAAAATAGTGTCACAGACAAAAAAATATGAAAACTAAATAATTCAAAACAAAAGTTTGAAAAAATAAATCAAACCAAACATTGTAAAATCCTCTTTTTAAAAAAAAAAAAAAATCTTTCTTAATTAATCTCTAATTTTACACAATTTATTCACAGATTCCTTTCAATTTTATGTGAATTTAATAATCTAATTAAAAAGAGTACATACACACAAAAAATACAAAAATATAACACTAAACATCTGCATTATGATCAACTATTTAATTATGAATAATTAATTTCTCATAGTTATCTGTATTATATTGTTACAAAATGTTCATATATTATTTTTATGATATCTTATATATGTCAATTTCTGCATATATATATATATATATATATATAATATAAATGTAAATTTATATACGTTACAATATTCATACAATTTCAATTCAAAATGCTATATTAACATCAGATACTTTAATTTTCTAACATGTATCGCATTAGTAATATATAGTTATATTTGGTAGGAAAAAATTGCAAAATTGTGTATTATTCTCTTATCAACTTAAGTTCATTGCATGTATAAATACATGTCATACAAACAAGTGTCTTACATCGAACACTTTCAATAATAAACTAAGACTATGTAAAACACCTGAATTATGACAATAATTGTACTTTTTTTTTTCTCCTCACAGAAAAAATTACATTATTAAGGAAAAATAGATTTTGAAATTCATAATAATATGATATCACCTCAAACTCTTACCCATCAAAACAGTTTTGTTACAATGAGTTATAATGGTGAACAAGAAGAAAAATAAAAAGATGGTGCAATAAAAATTACATAAAACTTTTTGTAACATGCTCTCCAAACAATGTTAAATGAGCTGAAGCGGGAATTGTGTTATTTGTTATAAAGTTTAAGAAAAACAATGTACCTCATGCACACATTTTAGTGAAATTACGAAGAAAAAAAATCAAATGATGCCTAAATATTATGCAACAACTCAACGATGTAGAGAGTAAGTACATCAAATAAAAAATTTTGAGAAATTTTTGTCACATGCTAATTACAAATAGGTGACATAATAAATTATGTAATTTAACAATTTTGTAAAAGTGACCCCGCAAACACTTAAGCATAGATATATAAATATTGTGAAAACAATTATAAAATTTCAATATCGATTGAAATATTAAAGTAGAATATCATTCCATTTTCTTAAAAAAAAACTATTCCACATTTTCGACATAAATGAAAATATACTACTGACTAATGGAAGATTTTTGCAGCACATAAAACGAGAGTCAACAACTCTTGATATATAAAAATATATTACATATTAATATTAATATTAATGCATTTTTACACTAATAATATGCAATAGTAGGTTCAATAAATTTGCATTATGAGATGAACTATTAAATAAAATTGTGTACTTGCGCAATTAATTTCATACATTCAATTGTATTAAAGGTATGGATTATATAGAAAATTGAGATGAGAAATTGATAGAAAAAGATTTGTGTAACACTACATATTTAAAGGGCTTGTTTATTATATATTATTTAAGATAAGATTGTGATTTGAACAATCCAGCTATAAATTAATGTTTATGTTTATAAAATTTCTCATTTATCATTTAAATTTTTTAACCGAGTATGTATTCATTTCTTATTTAGTTGTATTTTAAATACAGATCAATTTATCTCTACAAGTTCCCATACATTATATAAATATCAATTATCAATTTAAGAGACATATATATAATTACAATATTAACAGTTGATGAAAAATTATGTGTCACGTGCAACACACGTGTCCAACTACAAGTAAATTTAAAATTGACAATTAGGTAGGGACAATTTAAGAATAAAAAAAGGTATGATAAATTATTAACATTAAATGAATTGTAGACTTTATACAATATATAATAGTATAAATAAGGCATAATCATTAGATTTTTTTTTATTTTATTTAAATAATGATATATAAATAAAAAATTTATATAGAATTTTCATACATAATAATCTGACTTCATATGTACATTTTATTTTTAAACAAAACATTTATAAAGATAAATTTATTTACAACAATAGAATTATTATATTATTCTTTTAAAAAAAATGTATGATTTTTATGTATAAAAAAAATAAAATATTATCTTATTTTGATAAGGCACGTGCATTGTGCGTGATTGTCAACTGTGAAAGATTAAAAAATGATTCGCAGCATAAGGTAATGGGGTAATACCCATTTAATGGCTCACCAATCCATGTTTTATTTTTTTGATGTTATTTTTGTTTGCTTAAAATTTTGTTTTTGTTCTAGACCGGTCAACTTTAAGCGATTAAAGAGTGTTTCATTTTTTGAAGAACAAGAGAGTGGGTTGCTTGATATGAGCTTCAGTTGTTTGATTTATTTATTCGTTTGCCTATCTAAAAAAAATAAAATAAAAAAATAAAATAAAAAATAAAAAATTTTACCAAATTTTTCACAAGGACGAACAGTACAAGGACGAGCAGTACAAAATTTGGACCGGGTCATTCCAGGATCATATATTCCACTGGGGAGGATAAACCCTATGGTATACACACTTTTATGTGTGTAATATATACACCTTATTATAAATGACATAATTTATGTAAAATTTTGTAATATCAATCACGACATAGATAACCTAACCACAAATTAACATAATAAAATATTTAAAATTTTATGGTTCGTGTGACAAAAGTTCGTGATTTGGTTACTCTTTTTTTTTTTTTTTTATTAAGTTAATTTATTGTGAGATTATATATTTTGTGATTGATATTATGAAATTATACCAAACTATGATAAGATGCATATAATACATATATTTTTTTCATTCTACTAACTAATAAAATGCTAAGATTCTCTTTTTTAGTATTGTATCTTGGTCAACTTGTTAGGTTGCCCACGAGACTGAGATTGCATTGCAAATGAATGACGCTGAGTTGAGTTTTTTTAGTATTCAAGCTTGATTGTGTGTTTATTAAGTTCAAAAATTCAGTTTCAGCTCCGTCGAATAACTAATCTAGTTTGACTTGAGCTCGAAACTCGATAATAAATTTTGAAAAAGTTCCATAAGATAGAACAGTGAAAAAATAATTACATTTTTATGGGAATGCAAGTCTCATGTGTATATTTGAACAGATAGATATAATTTTAAATAAATAAACAAAAAAAAATTGAACAAATAGAAAAAAAATTTAAACCGATAGATAAAAATATGAATAGATAGTCAATGAGAAAGCAAACAGATAAAAAGAAGCCAAAAGGTAAAATTGAAAATAAAATATTCTCCAACACTTCTCATCAAATTATTTCACAAAGCGTGTACTTCTCATATTTAATGTGTAATAATCTGAACATAATTAAAAAGTAAAATATTGATAAAAAAAAATTAGGGCAAATTACCAACACCGCCCTCAAGGTTTGACTAAAATACGAATTCCCGCTTGAGGTTTGGAAAATTACAAATTGTCCCCTAAGGCTTATATTTGCATAACAAATGAGGAGGCAATTTATCATGCAAATATAAATCTCAGGAGACAATTTGTTATGCAAATATAAACCTCAAGGGATGGGATGTAATTTTTCAAATCTCAGGGGGAATCCGTATTTTAGTCAAACCATGAGGGGAGTGTTGGTAATTTGTCCAAAAAATTAAAAATTCGAACATATACTGATTTTTGTTGTTGTTGTTGTTGTTGTTATTGTTATTATTATTATTATATTAAAAGAATATGTAAAAAATTATTTTCTAAATGTGTTTAGATTAAGAGAACCTAAATTTAAAAGTAAAATTACAAAAATAAAAAACTATTATTAAATTAAGTGAATCTAAAATGAAAATAAAAAGGTTAGTAAAAAAACAGTGTCACAGACAAAAAATATAAAAACTAAAAAATTTAAAACAAAAGTTTGGAATAATAAATCAAACCAAATACTGTAAGCTTCTCTTTTTTTAAATCTTTCTTCATTAATCTCTAATTTTACACAATTTATTTACAAATTCCTTTCAATTTTTTGTGAATTTAATAATCTAATTAAAAATAGTACATACACACAAAAAATACAAAAATATTACACTAAATAGCTAGATTATGATCAATTATTTAATTATGAATAATTAATTTCTCATTTTTATTTGTATTATATTGTTACAAAAGGTTCATATATTACTTTTGTGATATTTTATATATTTCAATTTATGCATATAGAAATATATATATAAAAAAAATAAATATAAATTTATATACGTCATTGTATTCATACATTGTCAATCTAAAATGCTATATTAGCATCGGATACTTTAATTTTCTAACATGTATTACTTTAGAAATATATAGTTATATTTGCTAGGAAAAAAATTGCGAAATTATGTATTGTTCTTCTATCAACTTAAGTTCAATACATATATAAATACATGTCATACAAACAAGTGTCTATAACGAACACTTTCAATAATAAACTAAAACTTTGCAAAACACCTCAATTACGACAATAATTGTACTTTTTTTTTCTCCTCACAGAAAAATTTACATTATTAGAAAAAATGGATTTTGAAATTCATAATAATAAGATATCGCCTCAAGCTCTTACTCATCAAAACATTTTTATTATAATGAGTTATAATGGTGAGGAAGAAGAAAAATAAAAAGACGGTGAAATAAAAATTACAGAAAATTTATTGCAACATGCTCTCCAAACAAAATTAGAGGAGCTTAAGCAGGAATTGTGCTAGTTGTTATGAAGTTTAAGAAAAACAATATACCTCATGCACATATTTTAGTGAAATTACAAAGAAAAAAAATCAAATGATTCCCAAATATTATCGCAACAACTCAATGATATAGAAAGCAAGTACATCAAATAAAAAATTTCAAGCAATTTTTGTCATGTGCTAATTACTAACAAGTGACATAATAAATTATGTAATTTAACAATTTTTTAAAAGTGACCTTGCAAACACTTAAGCATAGATATATAAATGTCATGAAAATAATTATGAAATTTCTATATCGATCGAAATATTAAAGTAGAATATCATTCTATTTTCTTAAAAAAACTGTTCCACATTTTCGACGTAAATGAAAATATACTAATGACTAATGTTATATTGTTCATTACGCAAGGTATTCAGAGCACATAAACCGAGAGTCAACAACTCTTGATATATAAAAATATATTACATATTGATATTAATGCATTTTTACACCAATAACATGCAATAGTGAGTTCAATAAATTTGTATTATGAGATGAACTTTTAAATAAAATTGTGTAATTGTACAATTAATTTCATACATTCAATTGTATTAAAGGCATAGATTATATAGAAAATTGAGGTGAAAAGTTAATAGAAAAAGATTTGTGTAACACTATATATTTAAAGGGCTTGTTTATTGTTTATTATTTAAGATAAGATTGTGATTTGAACAATTTAGCTATAAATTAATGTTTATGTTTATAAGATTTCTCATTTCTCATTTAAATTTTTTAGCCGAGTATGTATTCATTTTTTGTTAATTTTGTTTTGAATACAGATCAATTTACCTCTGCAAGTCCCCATACTTTATATAAATATCACATATCAATTTAAGAGACTTGTATAATTATAATATTAATAGTTGATGAAAAATTTGTGTCACGTGCAACACACGTGTCCAACTATTAGTAAATTTAAAATTGACAATTAGGTAGGGACAATTTAAGAATAAAAAAAGATATGATAAATTATTGACACTAAATGAATTGTAGACTTTATACCAGATATAGTAGTATAAATAAGGCGTAAACATTAGATCCTTTTTATTTTATTTAAATAATGATATATAAATAGAAAATTTATATAGAATTTTTATACGTAATAATGTGACTTAATATGCACATTTTATTTTAAAACAAAACATTTATAAAGATGAATTTATTTACAACAATAGAATTATTATATTATTTTTATAAAAAATATTGTATGATTTTTATGTATAAATAAAAAAATATATTTTATTTTGATAAGGCACGTGCATTGTGCGTGATTGTCAACTCTGAAAGACTAAAAAATGACTCGCAGCATAAGGTAATGAGGTAATACCCATTTAATGGCTCACCAATCCAAGTTTTATCCTGCGTTTGGTTGTGTTTTGTAAATGTGATTTGAGAGTATGAATTGTATTTTGAGTTTATGGGTTGTAGAATTATGATTTGAGTGTAGAAAATTTGTTTGGTTATGATTTTTAAATAGAGTTTTGAATTGTGTTTTGAAGATGTATTTTGAATTATGTTTTGGAAGTTTGATGTGACATGTGAAAGGTGAAAATTTGTTTGGTGATGTGTTTTGAAAGTAATTTTCAAAACTTAATTCAATCAATAATTCATCATCAAACACACAACTCATATATCGATATCGATATCTATATTTTTTATCAACAATAATAACCAAACTATATTGATACGTTTTTATATTTTTTGTTAATTAAAAATCATAATTTTATTATTTTATAAAAAAATAATTTAATAATTTATACATTAACAATTATGATTAAAACAAATACAATTTTACTTAATTTCTTCACTGATAATCCACTCACTATTAATTCCTTCAATTCTATCTTTCAAAACAAACAGGCAATTGGGGTAAATCAATCAAAAGCCTTTTTTGAAAATGGTGTATTTTATTTAATTCAAATTTTTTTTAGGTAGATTTAAAAATCTTATACATATTTATCTTCTCTTCTCTTATTTTTTTTACACCTTATTTCTTTTTCTTTATCTTTCTTTTTTTGATATTGGCGACAGTGCCAACGACTACCACGCCTTTTTTCTTTTCTTTCTCTTTCTAATCTACAGTCACCAGCAATCGATAATCACTATTCATTAGGGTTCACAAACAACCACTGAGCACCAACTCCATACTTCATGTACACTGACGCGCGAAAGAGATGAGTTTTCGACGAAGAAGACCTGAGCACCAACTTCTTACTTCATGTTCACCGACGGTGAAAGAGATGAGTTTCCGACGAAGAAGATGAGTAGATGTAGTTAGATTTAGACCAAAAAAATAGTTGTCGGATTCGATCTCTCAATTTTAATACTTTTTCTATACTATTGTTGTCTGATTTGATCTCTCAGTTTTAATATTTTTTTCTTTGTACTATACACTTCTATTTCCCTATTATAATGGAAAAAAATTTCAAGTTTTGAACGAGTTGTTTTTCAAGTTTTACTTACCAGCGGTGAAAACTGTAAAATTTTACAGTATCAGTTTTTTTTTTTTTTTGGGGTGTGTGCACTAAAATGAATCATTCTTTAGTACTATAAATTTTTGTAGTTTCATAACTTTCTTTAGAACTATAAAAATTTAGCCTGCGTTTGGTTGTGTTTTGTAAATGTGATTTGAGAGTATGAATTGTATTTTGAGTTTATGGGTTGTAGAATTATGATTTGAGTGTAGAAAATTTGTTTGGTTATGATTTTTAAATAGAGTTTTGAATTGTGTTTTGAAGATGTATTTTGAATTATGTTTTGGAAGTTTGATGTGATATGTGAAAGGTGAAAATTTGTTTGGTGATGTGTTTTGAAAGTAATTTTCAAAACTTAATTCAACTAATAATTTATCATCAAACACACAACTCATATATCGATATTGATATCTATATTTTTTATCAACAATAATAACCAAACTATTTTTAAAATACTGAAATTAAACATTGATTTTTTTTGTCAATTATTTTTTTTTAGTAATTTTTTTGAATAATTGTGATTTCGAAATAATTTTTTCATTTTAAAATAAACCGATGTCAATTTTTTCTGCCAATCTATCAATTCATTTATAAAATACGTTTTTAATTTTTTTCTAACATTTTGTTAAAGTCAACAACTTTTGAAAATACATATTAATAAAGAAGGGATAAATATACTAACTTTCATATTTTAAAATACAAATTATAATAAAAATCTTACAAAACATTATCAATTTATTTTTCATTTATTACATTTTTTGTAATTTAGTACAGATGTGTAACAGAAAATGCACTCTATTATTGTCCACGAAGAGCTCATATAATTGTAGGAATTGACATACGAAATGACCATTATGCCCCTCTGGACTTAAATGAGAAGTGATGATATAAAACAAAATATAAAGGGTAAGATCGTAATTTCACTTACTTAATACCTACTCCCTATTATATAATAGCTGTGTTCTAGCTGTGTTCTAACAGTGAGGGAAAGAAAAAGTAGAGGACGCATGTGATATTGATTTGAAAAAAGTAATAATATTATATTTAACAAATAAAAAGTAAAAAAAAAAAAAAATTTCCTACAATTATATGAATCTCACCCTTCTGAACCTCACATTTCCTATTAAATCTGAATCTCATTCTATTTACTGCACCAACTTCACCTTCTCGGAAGCATCTTCTCCAGTTACATCACAGAATTAAATTAGACAAATAGAAGATATCCACCATCTGGTTAGGTCCTCCTTCTCCATTTCCATAATTTACAGGTGAGATTTTGATGCCAGTTCATCTTCATATTTGGTTCAAACATGAGCTTCAGAAATTCAGACATGAGCTTCAGAAATTAGCTTCACTGAAGGGAAAGGGGAAGACGACCGGCCGGTCATCCCGCCGGTCTATCGGCCGGTCATCCCGTGGGACTTCCGCCCGATCATCCCGGCCCAGTCACTTTTCATTTCTGTTCCATTTTCATAAATCTGTTCCATTTTCATAAATCTGTTCCATTTTCATTTGTTATATTTTCTGATATCTGTTATAATTTTTTCGCACTATCATTTATTTTTCTAATTATCAGTTTCTAAGTTCTAATAAACTCTATGAATCAAACCCCAATGACAAATATTATTTCCTATGATTTTTTTTTTATATATACAAATCTGTTTCTTTGGAATCTGCCTAATTAAATTTTGTCACCAAATTTTTTTATATTTATTTTTTTCATAAAAAAAAGTTTGTATGCATAAAAAGATACTAATGTTTGATATATTTTTCATACATTTTTCTTACCTCTCGTATATTTTAATATACATTATTCGAAATTGACCTATCTTTCTTTTGGGTTGGGTTCACCCTTGGCCCATCAACCGAACTGACATACATCAGATTAGGGAATCATTCATCCGATACTTGACTGTCTTACTATTCGAAATTGACCTAACCAAACTGTCGGTTTGGCAGTCTGTTCGGTCAGTATACACAGATAAAAAAACAAACTTAAAAAAATCTAAAATCTAAGACAAATCTTGCCATATCAATAGATTACACAATGAAATCACAAATCTGAGAGAATATAGAGCAGAGAATAGAAGAGAGGGAAATAGAAAACAGACCCACCACCAATACTGATGAAGGGAGAGGACACCCATCGACACAAATAGCCACTGCCACCGTTGCACATCGCCATAGCCACCATGAGGGGGGGAAGGGGTTTTGGGGATGAGAGATATCGTAGAGAGAGGTTTCGGGGCTGAGGGAGATTAGAGAGGGGTAGGGATTTCATGGGGGAAGTCAAGGGGGCAAGTTCATGAAGAGACCAGGTTTTGTGTCGCCTTTTTGAGTTGGTGAGAGAGAGAGAATGAGAAAAGCGAGAGAGAGTGAGAATGTTGCTGGAGAGTTCGTGAGTCGGTGAGAGACAAAGAAAAGAGAGATAGAGATAAGGCATCAAGATAAGGTGTAAAATGGCCAGCATAAACAGCACATGTAAAAGCAATATATTTCTTAATATTTCTCGGTTGGGTTGGGTTAATCGGTTGGGAGGTATTCAGAACTGTGATCCGTCTGCTAATCCAAAAATATCTAATGCTTACAAATGCTGCCGATCGCTGATACTTGTGAAGCTGACCGTTCACTGCATATTCAGTTCGGATCAGTCGGTTTGAATGGGTTGTTCGGGTATTTGAACGCCTTTACTTTAAAGTTTGTCATTAAAAAAACAAAAAACTGTCATTATAAATATAATTATTAGAAACTCATAAAACAGAATAAAATTTTTAGAAAGCAAATTTATGGTGCAGTATGTTAGTTGACAGATCATTACTATTAAAAAATTTGGAAAAAAAAGACAAGAATGGAATCTTATCAAACTTATTAAAGATGAGAAGTTTATGCAGGGCAGCTGTAGAAAACTTAGAATCAGCCTATGATTGAGTTTATGGTGGCAAAGAAATTTTAGAAATCTATAAAGTTCTTAGGGTTTCAAATAGCACGAATGATGTTGGCTGTCTAGATTTGCTTGGTATTAAAGAGGTCATTTGCTGGAAATTCTGGACAGCAACTATATGAGGGTTTTAGAGTTAAATTAAGAGCTAAAGTGTACAAGAAGGGAAAAGGGTAATAGAATTAGGGGTTTGGGTTAAAAAATTAAGGAGATTAATGCTGGTTGTTCTTGAAATATAAATTCTGATCCTAGAGAAAGAGAGTAAGTGGAGAATCTTGTAAGAATCTCAGGTTAGGATTGCATCGTGGAATTGTTTAAAGCTTCAAATCTTCTCTCAGATTTTGATTTCTCAACTGTGTGGATTGAAAGGTTAGATATATATTTATAGGCTACTGGATATCTCTTAATTCTACTAGGATCTGGGATTTAAAAACTAGAAACTTTGACTACCAGTACAATTCTGGTAATTTTAAGACCATATATATTGTGGAACCAGTTGATAACTAGACGAAAATGATATTCATCGATCACCACTGCACTCCATTTCTACCAAATTTGAAATTAAAAGAATACTATTGTCTCCAAAAACAAAGAACACAAATAAAATTGAACTGGTAGCAGACTTGATTTTAGCAAAAATTTGACTGCAGTTGGTCTCAAGCAAGCCGCATGTGAGATTCCTAATTTGCTTCTTTCTTAAAATACATGTATTATCAGATATTATAAAAAAGAGATTGGACTAGTTTTTAAACTGCTTGGGTGTAAATTTTCCTTCTGATTCATTGTTAGTATAGCAGTAGCAATTGCATCCCTAACGTTCGATTGGGACGTTAACCCATGTTGTGACATGTCAACGTAGTCAGCTTGGTCTCCAACAAACCCGTCTGCTTCCGCTTCTGTGGCCATTTCATTATCAGCTTCCATGAAGAATGGATCCATATCTGCATGCAAACGGATCCAATTGTGCACTACACAACATGCAATCACGAGAGGCCCTTGTCGTGTAGACTTGTAATTTGGCATGGACCGCAATATTGGGAAGCGCTTCTTCAAAACCCCAAATGTTCTTTCTATGACTTTGCGTAATGACGAATGTCGATGGTTAAACAATTCCTTAGGTCCTGCATAACGATGGCCACGAAACTCTTGCAAGTGATATCGTTGAGACCGAAATGGAGCAAGAAATCCAGGCATGTTCGTGAAACCAGCATCAACTAAATAGTACTTGCCTACATGTAAATAATGAATACACAGTTCTGTTAATTGATATGTATAAAAACAGACAAGGAAAAAAGTGTACAGTATGTTGTTCAGGGACAGTCACCATTGGGTGGGTGTGGGAACTATAGATCAGCTCGTGTAATAGAGTCAACCAGAATAGCGTTGTCGTGAGCGCTACCTTCCCATCCAGAATTAATAAATGTGAACAACATATCGAAGTTGCAAGCTGCGAGTACATTTTGCGATACCGTTGCTTTTCGACTGTGAAATGTATGTTGTCTTGAAGCAGGGACCCATGCATCCACCAATGTGCCATCGATAGCACTGATACAATCCTAATTGACAGATATCAGACTTTGATATTAAAAGTGAAACAAACTGATTGATTTTACTTTCATAATTAAAAAATAATAATATTTATTAACCCTTATGGATATGAAGAAATTTACAGGACAGTCACACTATTCGTACCTTGAACCAGGGAAAAAACCGTCTGTCATTTAAAATTTTTCCCGGGATGTCCTCTAGGTTACGTGGTTTGATAACCGATGATGAAAGCTTGCACAATGCCCGCATAACAATTTTTATGCGCCGACAAATTGTTTTCGTTGAGTGTTGAAATCTATCTGCCATTATTCGATGGCGATCATTTTGTGCAAAAGTGTATAAAAAAATTCCAAGCGATTCCTCCACACTTATATACATATTTTCAGTATCGATAAAGCCATTATGGAGTAAAGTGTCTTTCAATAAAATGAATGTTTGTGCATCCATTCGCATAACGTTCATCATTGTTTCTGGATGGCCATTTAATAGGCCGAAGATGTAATCATCACCTCTGAATGGACACGTTCGCTGCGGTAGGCGACTACTTGACGCGTTCATATGGTCATGCATTACAGCAATCATCAAGAAATCTATAAAATCATCAACAACCTCATCCTCCTCTGATGAGAGCTCCATTGTATTGTTTTCTCTGTCGGATGACATATGCCTTTGTCTACATCACAGTAAAAGCATACTTATAAAATATGTTATTCATGCAGTAACAGTTAGCGTTATTCGTGCAACAGTAAAATTCAGAGGATAAGAAAATTTATTTAACACATGGTCATATTATAATAACTTCCATAGTTTTAATATAACAGAAAACACTTAAAAGTTAAAAAAAAAAAAAACATACGAACATAGAAAAGAAAAGAGGATATGATGGAATGAAAAAAATAAGAATTAAAACCAAATCAGGGATAATGAAATGATCAAACAGTTCAGCCAAGAAGATTTGCTAACACAAGCAAAACAGGGATAATCTCAGTTCACTGCAAAGCGAGGATCATGGCTAGGCGCAAATGGGTAGGAGTGCGCATGAAAAACCTTCGCCATTCCTTATCCTTGAACAGTGTCAGTGCCCTAACGTACTGCAACGGTGGTATGTCCCCAAGCTCAAGCAATGCATCTTGACATGCATCAAGGGAATAATCATCACCACCTGCACTTACAGCCTCAGTCTCATGTTCTCGTGCACGTGAATGTCCTGTTTTGGCTTGTACATAGGATGTGAAAGCAGCACACACATCATCAAACCCACTTGACCGTGACTTTTTGGAACGACCACTGTCAGTCTGGCTGGTTGCAGGGCCTCTCTTGTGACTTTTGCCCTTTGCTGGATCCATATACTCATCCCCGAATAAGTCAATAGGAATGGCCTCAGTAGTATTACTCCCACCAGCGTTACTCCCACCAGCATCAGCGTTCCAAAATTTATTTAACATGTCGTCTTCTTCTTCTGAGTCAAGGGGTCCTTGTGTGGATGCACGAGACAGGGCCCCTGTAGCACAACAATTTTCAACAATTTCTGCCATTTCCTGAAAATATTCAAACCCTTTTGTCCTAAACTTCTTCACATTTCTGCTAGCTTACAACAAGTACAAAACAAGAATTAAGCATTGTATATATCATGAAATGTTTAAAATAAAATTAGAAAATAGTACAGATTAATGGAAAACCTTATCCCAAAATTCATTGGGTGCAACAATAGTGCCTATAATAGGATCCCATCCCAGACCAGTCTATGCCTAGAGTCGCTTGAATGTCTGGTAATCAGCTTTCAAGCGCTGATATTTTTGGCGCACCTTAACACCTGTATACCGAAATCCATACATGTTGTGCAACTGATTTGCATAATGATTCCAATGCCTAATTGTCCACGAAGTAGTACGGCCCGTTGTTTGATTGTTTCTAACCTCATCTCTCAACATATTTATTAATTTCATTTTAATTCTGGGCGTCCACATTTTTGTGTTCTCATTGTCATCGGAATTATTTCCATCCATCTATAAATATACAAATTATATTTAAACTAGTTTGGGATGAATATACAAGCAGAACAAAGTATTTTAAAGAACACTGCGATGGATATACAACAATAACAGTGCAAAATGATTTGAAGGAGAATACAGATAAAGGAAAAAGAACAGATTATTTTATTTCAAGGAAAAAAGTACGTAGCAGATTAATTGAATTTAAATAGCAGAAATATAATCACTAAAAAAAAACATTCAGATAGCAGAAATATAACCACAAATAAAAAAAAAAATTAATTAACATTGTGTTTATAACTTTTTTTCCTGTGTCCCAAACGACCCCTTGCAAGTAGTCATGGAAAAAACATTTTTTTGTTTTATCAAAAAAAGTTTTGCATAAAAAAAATTTCGCTAAACCTTTTTTTTTTTAATTCTACAAAATGTAATTTCAGCCAATAGAAAGAAAAGGAGAGTAAAGTATGGTATGAACTCGATCAAAAAAAAAGTATGGTATGAACATTTTATTTATTTATTTCTATAAATTAAAATATGACTCAAAATAATAAAAAATTAAAATACATACATAAATATTCTAATCTGTTGAAAAATTATGAAAAAATATAAAATTAATTTTAACATAAGTATATTGACTTATCTTTTAATAAGATCAAAATAAAAAATATTTTAATGTAAAAAAGATAACATTATTATTTTTTTTAATTCATATTCACATGAATGATAAATTATTAATAAAAATGAAATGCTATAAAAATTAAAAACTTTACTATATTTTCTATAAGTCTTATTTACCATATAAATAAATAAATATAGACATATATATGTCTAAATGGTAATGTAATAGTAGCTATCCCTGATTTTAACCGTGTGTGCCAGCGCTAGGGGCGTCTTTGCTCTCAAAGCCTCAAAATTCAATTAACATTGGGGTGTCTTTGCTCTCAAAGCCTCAAAATTCAGTTAACATTGTGTTTAAATAGTAGGAAAGAAATCAGTAATCTTTTTTTAATTAACAATCAGATAAAAAAAAAAATTAGTACTGGTTGTTAACAATGTAAAAAAAAAAAATCTGAATTAAAAAAAACACAATGTTAACATTCAGTTAACAATGTTTTACAAAAAAAATTCAGTTAACATTCAATGTTTAACAATGTGTTTAACATAGTGTTATATTGATTTGAATTCAAAACAAATCAGTATTGGTTGTTAATTGAAATTAAGGAAAAAAAATAGTAAAAAAGCCGGTGGGTTCAAACAGTTCAGGGAGGATCGGTGGTTCAAACCATTCAGGAATGGAAAGTGGAAGACAAAACCGGAAGAGAGGTGGGAAGACCGGGTGGTCGACCGGCCGGATGACCCGGGGGACGACCGGCCGGGTGTCCCAGGCACTGCCACTATACCTTTGATAGAAGAAAGGTTCAAACCGTTCATAATTTCAAATAACAACCGATCTGAAATGGAAAATACGACATACCAAATTCTGATAAACCATTTACGAACTGATTTCAACTTCTCCGAATTCATTTATACATAACAGATGAATGATTTACACTATTCTTGAAGAACAAAAAGTTGAAACAGTTAATCGACTCGTTTGAAATCATTTTCAGATAACAGATATGAAGGATGAAGGATGAAGGATTTATTTACCAGATTAGTGGGAGTTGAATAATTATCGCCGGTGATGGAATGTGTATACTGATTGAACGTGCCACTGTTTGCTCGTCGAATTCGACAATAAATTTGATAAATTTGACCTGAAAAAAAAAATTTAGAATGAATTTCTCAAATAATTTCCCCATAACAAAATATGTAAATAATTTTGTGAGTAATTTCACCTCGCAGTCGTCGTTGTTTGGTTGCCCGTAATAAGAATCGTCCGCAACGCACAAATCGTAACTCAATTGATTTGTGAAATATGATACGAGTATGGAGCGGGTTAGGTAGATTCATTATTTATAAAATGAGTCTGACTTCTGAAACTCTCTGAAACTCATCCGTGATGAATCTGAACACAGAGAAGCCACCCGTGATGAATCTGAAGGACAGGTGTAGATGAGGTTCACGTGAAAGTTGGGAGATGATGAAGAAGGCAGAAACGTTGAAAGGGAGATATTTGCTACCAAACAGATTTTCAAAATGTAATTTGAATTAACACGCGGAATCAATTTTTGAACATCGTATCCAAACGTCATACGCGAGCCCACGTGTTGAAAATTGATTTCAGTTCACAACCAAACAGAGCCTTATTTTTTTGATGTTATTTTTGTTTGCTTTAAATTTTGTTTTGTTCTAGACCGGTCAACTTGAAGCGATTAAAGAGTGTTCCATTTGTTCAAGAACAAGAGAGTGGGTCGCTCATTTAGTTGTTTGATTTATTTATTCATTTGGTTATCTCAAAAGAGAAAAGTTAGGGTTCATAAAAAAAAATTTATGAAAATGATCATGAAAGATTTATGATTCTTACATTACTTTTATTAGTGTGTGGTACTTTATTCTAAATGTAATCTAAGGGCCACAAAACTTTCATGATTATTTTCATGAATGGTTTTTCATGATAGCTAGTATTACTGATCTCAAAAATAAATAAATAAATAAAGGAGCGAGAATATTTTTTACCAAAGTTCTCACGAGGACAAGCAATTGCTACTGTTGGTGGCCGATCGGCTACCCCTTCCCTGAACTTCCCTTTTTTCCTGCAACAAAGAGCAAACAGAGACAAAGCAATGTATTCTCAAGGAATGTATGTACTACCACCCTCCTTATTATCACACAAGTTCAAAGGAGTGTAGCTTTTGGCCCTTAAATTATCAACTAAGCATTTTCCATGCATGATGGCTACGAAACCAAGCTTGTACAAGCTTAATGAGTGCAAAACATGACTCAATAAGACCACCACCCTATCATGCATGATCAAGGGTGATGGTGACCAAGGAAAGTGACACGTTTCATCACTTTGAGTATGAAACGTCCCATTTTCCTCGTGTTCGAATTAACGTCCGATCCGAACACATGCTATGTAACATAAAAGATGCTTATCTTGCCTCTTTTACTTGTTCATTTTTGTTTACTTATTTTAGATTACCAATCCATTCTTTAACCGGTTACATCCGAAAGTGAGTGTCCTCTAATGAAAAGAGGGCTTAAACCACAAGTGTCTTGAGCATGAAAGAAATCTCATGCTGTTGATAACGAACTCCCAAAGGAATTAAACCATTAAGCATGAATGACTCAATTTCACACTCAAGCGAACGAGGGGTTTATAGCCACTTTCAAAATAAATGAAAGAGTGAAGAATAAAGGGAGATTGCAGAGATTTCAGTGCTGAAATAGAGAGCAAAATAACACTAAAATATGCAAGCAACTCATGCAATTCATGTTTAAACGCTTAAAACACCAAGCTAGTTAAGCCCTTTACACTACAACTATGCAAAACACCACTCATACAACACAAACAACCCAAAACAAAGCTAAAGCAGCTCAAATTAGAGGTAAGAATATGCTAGAAATAGGCTAAGATAAGCTACAAAAACATGCTGACTTGAGAGGCAACTAGGCATGCAAGCAAGACAACAAGGAGGGGAGGCCAACCCCTCCAATTTTGGACTTCAAAATAAGGTTTTTACCACTGGAATAACTCTGATTTTTAGTGGTTAAAATTCCTAAAAAGCTTGATCTAAAGGTGATGAAAGATGGCACAAAATGCTTCACAAGCTAAGAAACAAAAAGAGGGAACACCCCTAACTCACAAGGACTCAAACCACTATTTTTATGCCTCAAAAATAGAGTTTTTCACATTCAAAAACAGCCTTAAAATAGTTGAAAATGATGGAAAATCAAGTTTGCACAATAAGCTAAAATAAGGTTAGTTCCATACCTTTGAAGCAAAGTGCAATTCAGCCACTAGCTCAAGCTCAAATCCCCTTCCAAGGCTCAAACAAAGCTTCAAGAGACCTCAGCTCAAAGGTGATGGTGTTTGGTCAAGGGTTGATGTGCAAAGATGTAGAGAAAGTAAGCAAGTGTATGCAAAATAACAAGAGAGAGAGAGAGAGAAATTTTTTATCCAAAAATTCTAACCCCTCCAAATGGGGAGGACACCCCATATATATAGAAAAACAAGGTTTGAGCCTCAATACATCCTACCATACACGTGTATGGAGATGCAATTTAGTGAGCAACAGCTGGCACAGCTGGCAAACAAATATTTGAAAAATGAGATAAATGGTCGTCGGCCACCACTGGTAGCTGACCGGCCACCATTGATGGCTAATAAGCACAAGTCGTGGCTAATAGGCTGTGGGGCTGGTCGACAGGCCACCATCGCCTCCAGACTTGAAACAGCAAGCTCTTGGTCCACAACCAAGCATAAAGCAGATAAGGTTTAGAGGCTCAAAGACAATGCGCTTGGCCAAGAACTTCGGGCACTCAAAACGAACACGAGCATACATAACCATCGAGTGTTCAAACGATGACGTTCAAGTCTTGAGGACGGTAAAAAATAGGGTGTCTACAGTAACCCTTCAAACCCAACTCTAACAGCTCAAACAAACTCAAAATCAATGAAAACAACAAGAATAATGAAGTAAAGGACAAAAATGAATGCAAGAAAAGAAAAAACAAGATTATACCTTTCAAGAAGTAAACTTGTTCTTGGAGTGTCAAAATTGGTTTCAATGCACTCTCAAGCTTGAATTACACTTCCTCAAGATTAACCAAGGCTTTTGGATGGTAAGGCAAGGTTGTATACGATGTATGTAGGTGGTGTAAGCAAGCTAGGTTAGCTCCAAGGTAACTTATAATGGAAGAAGGAGGAGTGAAGGGCTCTCAAGGTGTATATCTCTCTTCTTGAATTTTTTTTAACCCTCAAAACAATCCCAGAGCTTCAGTTTTATAGAATTCAAGCTGAAAATGTGATAAATATCTTCAAAAATGGACAGCTAACGGCCTCCTGCTCAGAACAGTGTTTATCGCCATCAAAGGTCGGTCGGCCATTCATAGCCACGGTCGGCCATCACTAATGCACGGCTGGGCCTTGATGGGTCCCTCTATTTTTTTTTTTTGTTCAAACTTAGCTCAGGGTGAGAAATGGCCCAAAAATGAAACCCAAGGGTTCTAACAAAGTAAATGTTAAAGATGTGAGGTTATTTCGGAAGCCATACTGATTCTGAATCGTTGTGGATTCACAATTCAACTTTCATCATTGAGTGCATTAAACCAAGCGTCTGAGTCTTGCGGGCGGTCAAAAATGGGATGTCTACAATTGTCCCTCTTTGACAGAGCTCAAAGTTATAAAATGACATGAGTGAATGTCAAAGCCCAGAGACGACCCATTTTGACAAGGCCGTAAGACTTGGACAAGAAAAGAAGACATAGATTAAATGGTTGCGCCCGCAGACTGTCTACGTATCCCATTGCAATGAATCAAACCAGCGTAGTTCAGGGGCAAGATGCAAATGATATGCATGATGCAAGAACATAACTCATGATCATGCAATGAGGCTGTAATGAAACATTTTAAATGCAATTGCAATGCAAAGAAAATGCTACAGTTAAACAAACTAGAATAAGGCACAACAATTCCAAACATGGAAAGAAGACCATGCGCCTTGCGCGAGAAACATAAGTCAAACCACATTTCATGTAGAAAGGATGTAAGAAAATTAAAGCTCAACTACGCAACGCGTAAGAAAGACGAAAGGCAACATAACCGTCGAGGACACCTAAGGTCCCAACTGAGATCATAACGCATCTCATGCGAGAGGGGGAAAGGTTGGTGTGAACATCGGGCGCACCCGAATGTTTTTTTAACCGACTTGCAATCCTAACGCGTCTCAAGCAAGAGGAGAAAGGTGAACAAATCCAAACGCGTCTCATGCGAGAGAAGGAAAGTGGACAAATCCAAACACGTCACACGCGAGAGGATAAAGTGAATAAATGCAAACGTGTCTCACGCGAGAAGATAAAGTGAATATGTCCAAACGCATCTCACGCGAGAGGAGAAAGAAAATACATCCAAACGCGTCTCACACGAGAGGATAAAGTGAATAAGTCCAAACGCGTCGCACGCGAGCGGAGAAAGAGAATACGTCCAAATGCGTCTCACGCAAGAGGAGAAAGAGAATACGTCCAAACGCGTCTCACACAAGAGGAGAAAAAGAAGACGTCCAAACGCGTCTCATGTGAGAGGAGAAAGTGAATACATTCGAACGCGTCTATAGACACCCTATTTTTGACTGCCCTTAAGACTTGGGCGCCATTGATTGATCATTTGATAGTGCTGGCTAGGCTATGCTATGCAAATGTTTGATTTCTTTGGCAAGGAGAGTGTCAAATCCCAATCTTACACCCTATTTTAGACCAAAACTATTTTGACCAAAATGATTTTTAGACCTTAAAACCCTCTCTTTCAAACTAATTTTGAAAAAGTTTCTACGATGTTCCGAGACTTGCATTTCGTTAAATGTTGCACTTTTCGGTAAACCGAGCAAGGACAAAGTGGAAATAAATGAAAGAGAGGTGTGCTATTTGAAAAAGCTTTCAAAACACCTTGGTTAGAGGTTTGGAGTTGAAGAAAATTGGAGGAAAGGGAAGAAACCAAGTTAGGGAAGAAGATAGACATAAACCGTTAAGAGGGAACCATGCAGCCTTCACTAAATTAGGTCTATCCTTTGCACACTTGGACTTAAGTTGTGAGGCCTCCACTATTGGAAAGAAGACTTCTGGGGCTTCATTCTACACTCAAGAATCTTCTGAAGCTGAGTCCGGATGAGGGAGATATGGCTGGTTGAAGTTAGGCATCAATCTGATTGAGCGGGAAATGAGAAACCTTCACTAAAAGAGGCATATCTTTTTGCACACTTGGAATTTTGATATGAGGCTGCCACCATTGGAAATAAGCCTTCTGGGGCTTCAATTTAGACTCAAGAATGACTTGAAAAGAAGTCCAGATGAAGGAGTTATGGCCATTTGAAGTTGGGCCTGGAAGCAGATTTTTGGTGGCCGACCAGCCACCATCAGTAGCCGACCGGCCACCAATGAAAAATGTTAGCCACCAATGAAAAAAGCTCAGATTTTGTAGATATTTTCATCCAACTGTCTCCCACTACTCCAGCTATCTCTAAATCAGATATTTTCGACCAAAGCTCTTGTATTTCTATATACAAAGGCCATTCTCTATTGTTTTCAAGGTTGGAAAGTTTTGGAGCCTCTCTCTCTAAAACCTCTCTCTTTCTCTCTCTCTAGATTTCTCTCTCTTGCCTTTTTGTGCATACAAGTAGAGATACACTTCTCCTTTACCTAGACATCATTGATCAAAGTCACTTATCTTTGGGTTGAGATTCCTTGGGACCTTTTTTGAGCTTTAGAAGGTGATTTTAGCTTGATTTGGTGCTTCATTTGTGCCTAAAGTGTTCTTGGCTTCAAGAGGTATAACCTTTACTCTTTAAACTTGCTTTGATTACTGATTTTGCCATCCTTTTGTATTTTTTTTGAGCTGGTTTTCAACTACAAAAAACTCTATTTTTGTGGGTTAAAAGTGTTGGTTTAAAGCCATTTCAAGTTAGGGGGTGGTTCACCCTTCTCACTCCTTTGTTGTTAAAGCTTTTGTGCCATCTTTCCTCACCTTCAAATCAAACTTTTTGGGTCTTTAAACCACTGAATCTCAAAGGTTTTTCAGTGATAAAAACCCTATTTTGAAGTCCAAAATTGGAGGGTTTAGCCTCCCCTCCTTGTTGTCTTACTTGCATGCCTAGTTAGCTTCATATGTTAGCATGTTTTTGTAGCTTAACTTAGCTTATTTCCAGCATATTTTTGCCTCTGATTTGGGCTGCTTTAGCTCTGTTTTGGGCTTTTTGTGTTATATGAGTAGCCTTTTGCATGGTTGTAGTGTAACCTCATGTTTTAGCTTATTGTTTTAGTTACTCTTGTCTTCATTCCAGCATGTTTTCCAACTGATTTTGGGCTATAAAAACTCTATGTTTTTGGGCTGAAACTTGGGTCCTAAGGTCATTAAAGGTTGAGGGGTTGATAGCCCTTCTTTATACCTTGTTTTAGAGGCCTTTGCCCTTGTGTTTACCACCCTTTCGCTATCTTTTTCCAAGATTTTAAAGAATATTTTTCAGAGCTATTTCAGTGAATAAAAACATGTTTTGAAGTCCAAAAATGGAGGAGGTAGCCTCCCCTCCTTGTGTGTTGCTTACTAGTCTAGCATGCTTCATGTTTTAGCCTATTATTCTAGCTTGTGTTAGCTTAATTTCAGAATGTTTTAAACTATATTTTTGGTAGTTTTGCATCTGTTTTGGGCTAGTTGTTGCTTTTGAGCTTTGTATTGCATAGTTGTAATGCAAATGGCTTCACTAGTTTGGTGCTTTAGGCCTTTAAACATGTTTTGCTTGAGTTGGTTGCACGTTGTAGTGTCATTTTACATGCAATTTTAGCATATATAGCTCTGTCACATGCTCATTTGTTTCACTCTTTCATTTGCTTTTGAGAGTTGTTTTAAGTTTGGGATCCTTTAAGCTTGAGATGAGTTCATTGCTTAATGGTTTAATCCTCTTTGAGGGTTCATTATCAACGGCATGAACTCTCTCTTCCCTTACATCATCCTATGGTTGACACTTTTTTCACTTTAGAAGACACTCATTTTTGGACTAATCAATTAAAGAATAGATTGGTAATCTAAAATGAGTAAACAAAAATGAACAAGTAAAAGAGGTAAGATAAATCATCTTTCATGTTGCATTGCACGTGTTTTGATCGGACGTTAATTCGAACACGAGGAAAATGGGATATTTCATACTCAAAGTGATGAAATGTGCCACTTTCCTTGGTCACCGTTGTGATAACTCCGTCTCGTGTTATGCTAATAGATCCTAATTATGATTGTGATTATATGCTTGATATGATTTTGAGTGATAATTATATGATTATATGTGTTTTTGAATTTCTATCTATTTATCGTAGGAAAATCTGTTCAACTTGCTATTATGAACTAAAAATTGAAGGCTTTATCGGCCACAGAAACCGAAATTGATCACGCCTTTGTGGTTAGTATAATTTTTTAGAGCCTACGGTGAAATTTAATTAGAAATTGATTTCGATCAAAATAATTAGATTTAGAATGATTAATTTTGAATTAATTACTTAGACTTAATCAATATGATTAAGCAAGCCTATTAATAGGCCAATATACACTCAAGTCCCTCATTATTGAACTCAAAATCTGAAGTGTACTCTACAGAGAGAGAGAGAGAGAGAGAGAGAGAGAGAGAGAGGGACGGCTCTAGAGAGAGAGAAGGGCTCAAATTATGAATTTTGGTTTAAGGCTTGAGAATTGGAAGGTAAACTCAAAGAACTAGCAAGAATTTGGGGGATTAGAGCTCCTAGGTGAGAAATTGAACATTGATTCATAAGTTTGAGGTTGTAATTTTGTAAATTCAAAGTTAGATGGCAATTGAGAACATAATTTGAGATGAATTTGATGAATTTAGAGCTTGTATGTACATGCATGTGCATAATTGCCATGATTTTATATATTCAAGCATGAATCATGTTGAACAAGAAGAATTGAGCACCAAATCTCACATGCATGCATAATTGATGAAGATATGGAGTTCGTATGAAGTGGAATACATGTGTTTTGAAATCTATGAAGAGAACTCAAAATGATTTTGGAAAAGGACCATGAATTTAAACAATTGGTCTTATATTCTTATGTTCTCACATTATGTAATGTGTTTCTATGTTTTTGTGTCCAAAACTTGAGTTTTGAACCCTTGGACATTGAGTTTGAACTTCAAGAACAATTTTGGAAATTCCAGAATTTCGCATGTTCGCTCGAGCGGGAGAAACGCCACTCGAGCGTGAAATGTTAGCTTCTAGAACTTTTGCAGACATTGATGTCCGCTCGAGTGGGAGTAGTTACGCTCGAGTGTCTGTACACGTATTTTGACTCTCAGCTCGAGCGTCCAAAGTTGAGTTCGAGCGCAAAAGTGGGGTAACTAGTACTTTTGCAGACCAAAGGGGTCCGCTCGAGCGGCCAAAGCTACGCGTGAGTGGGAAGCCCTGTTTTAGAAATTTTATAAGAGTATTATATGGCTTGTTTTCCATTCTTTTTCACTTCTAAGCACTCTTAGGCATGCATTGAGCATTGTGAATGGATTAAGAAGATAAGAAAGAGGCCTAAGAGGAATGAATAAATTAAGAACGGATTGAATTGCTTGTGACCCATTATATGTTATGATTTATGTAGGGTCGAGCACAAGGACGAATCCTCCGACAGAACACTGTGAGTAATATCTTAGTAAAGATATTTTAAAGTATGCTATTTGTTCAGCTGTTTACTCTTATTTGAGTTTACAAGTTCGTTAATCGAAATTGTGGATAAATATTCATTTGACATGAATGATTGGGCCAAAGGCCGTTGGACATGAATGAATTGGGCCCGAGGCTATCTATTAAGGACAAAGTAGGCTAGAGGCCGTTTGATATGTTCGGGCGTGAATTCACCTAATGTACTAGATAGAATCATAAATGGGCCCAAGGTCGTCTGATATATGTTTATCTCTTTCGAATCTCATTCATGCACCTTCACTATTTGATATTATTCACTGGGCTTTCGCTCACTCTCATTCATGTGTATGCAGGTGAGCAAAGAGATGTTCAAACCTAGCCTCAATAAAGTTATGTGAGAAACAGTTGAAGTTGTGGAGAGTCAGCCCTAACGTCTCACGCACGAGACTTGTTTTTGCCCTCTAGTTCTTTTGTTATATTTTTGCTAGTGTTGGTGAAACCGTTGGTTTACCTTTGTATATAAGTTTTGTTTGGATGACTGGGTAACTGAGAGTTCCTGGATATGAATTAACTCTATGGGTATGTGTGAGTTATTATGAAATATATTTGGAATGCTTTTGCTATACCATGTAAGCACAGCTCTATGGACAAATTTTTTAAGTTGCTTCCATTTTGGCTCCTTAACTCTGTTGAAATATGTTTTAAATTGATTTGAGGCCGTAAGTAATCTATTGATTACTGGCCGGTTATGACCTTAATTCGTAGGGGCGGGCTTGGGTTATGACAGAGTGGTATCAGAGTACGAGTTAATAACTCACACACTTGTCCAATTGAGCAATAGGCATCTAGAAAAGATCTAAGATGCATTCATGTGATAAGTATGAATCTGAAAACATCAAGAACATGTTTAAATGCTTCAAGATGAATGATTATATGCTATGTGTTTGCGATTTACTGGCATTGCGAATTGCTTGAATATGTATGCTTTTTGGTATATGCATATTTGTGAATCTTTTGTATAAAGAATAATGCAAGTTAATCAGATGGTGAGAACAAGAGGTGATGAGATAGAGGAGTCTTGTATTGCTAGAATGGAAAGGATGGAAAGATTGATTCAGGAAATGGCAGAAACATTAGGGCAACAACAACTGTGGCAACAACCACATCCTCCACCCCTACCTCCAGTACCACCTGTCCAAGATCATCAGAATGATGACCGAATAATAGCTCTCACCAAAGAGTTTAAGAAAAAGAAACCGCCGTAGTGCCATAAGGGATTGGATCCGCTAAAGGTTGAAGCATGGGTCCTCGGCATAGAAAAACTGTTCAAAGTGTTTCCTTTCTTAGGAACACAGAAGGTACTTCTAGCCACTTTTACTCTTGAAGATGAGGCAAGAAGGTGGTGGATGCTAATGCGTGAAAACAATAAAGATATTGGTTGGGCACAGTTCTTGGAAATTTCTATGACAAATACTTTCCACAATGTGTTCGTGATAGAAAGGAGTCGAAATTTGTGGAACTTAAATAGAACAACATGACTGTAGCTGAGTATGAGGCCAAATTTACTGAATTGGCCAGATTTGCACCACATGTGGTCGACACCAACTACAAGAAAGCGAGACATTTTGAAGGAGGGCTCCGAGATGATATTCTAGAAAAAGTGAATGTTCTCAAACTGGAGACCTATATAGAGGTACTGGATCAGGACACAATATCAGAAGCTAACATAGCCAGACAAGCCAAATTAACAACTGATTGGAAGGGAAGTAAAAGGCAAGGCTTCTTTTCAAAGAAGAAATTTTTGAAGAAGCAGAATACGGGCTCCTCAAGTCCTTCGAATTCTTCCCGAGATACATCTCTGATGTGTAATATTTGTAGTAAAAGGCATAGCAGAATTTGTTACCGTGTGTCAGGGGCTTGTTTTAAGTGTGGAAAAACGGGGCATATGGCCACAGATTGTAATCAGAACAGTGGAAAGTAAGCCGCTAGCTCCACTACATCGATCCCGAAACCAGGAAATACTACGAGATCTAATACCACCGGAGATACCGTGAGGCAAGGGAGAGTTTTTGCGCTTGTTCCGGGCGATACACGAAATGCTGAAGCTGTCATCTCAGGTACTATCTCTATATGCAATCAGGATGCTTTTGTGTTAATTGAATCCAGATCAACACACTCTTTTGTAACTTATGCATTTACATCTAGACTGAGTAGACCTCTAGAATCATTGCCATATTTGTTATGTGTATCTACTCCATCTAGGAAATCTGTGTTGTGTACATCTATATATCGATTTTGTGACATGCGTATTGGGAATGCTATTCTGTATGTAGATTTATTTCCCTTGGACTTTAGACATTTTGATGTAATTCTGGACATGGATTGGTTAACTAAATACTGTGCCACTATTGATTGCGTAACAAAATGAGTTGTATTTAAACCACCGGAACAGGAAGAAATAATGTTTTTGGGTAATAGGGTAGTACCTCTACCTTACTTGATATCTACAATGAAAGCGTGTAAATTGATCAGGAAAGGGTGCCAGGGTTATTTGTGTTGTGTGCTATCTAAACAATCTGTGCATATTGAATTGAATAGTGTCCCTATTGTTAGAGAATTTCCAGATGTGTTTCCAAGTGAATTGCCAGGGAAATTAGTTGATAAGGAAATAGAGTTTACCATTGAAGTTGTGCCAGGTACTCAGCCTATTTCTAAAACTCCCTACAGAATGGCTACTGCCGAAATGAAAGAACTGAAGGAACAATTGCAAGATTTACTTGACAAAGGGTTTATTCGACCTAGTACTTCACCGTGGGGTGCACCAGTGTTATTTCTGAAGAAGAAAGACGGAACTTTACGCTTGTGCATTGACTATCGAGAACTGAACAAGGTGACGATAAAGAATAAATATCCCTTACCTTGTATTGATGACTTATTTGACCAGTTGCAGGGATCACAAGTGTTTTCCAAAATTGATTTGAGATCCGGATACCACCAGCTGAAAATAAAAGCAGAAGATGTTGAAAAAACCGCATTCAGAACGAGGTATGGTCAATACGAATTTCTTGTTATGCCATTTGGGGTGACTAATGCTCCTGCAGCGTTTATGGACCTAATGAACCGAATTTTTAAGACCTACCTTGATGATTTTGTTGTATTTTTTATCGATGATATTTTGATATACTCAAAGAGTAGACTTGAACATGAATAGCATCTGAGGACTTTTTGGCAAACACTTAGAGAAAAGAAATTATTTGCCAAACTAAAGAAATGTGAATTTTGGCTAGATGAAGTTATCTTTTTAGGGCATGTTATCAACAAAGAGGGGATTTCAGTGGACCCACAGAAGATAGAGGCAATTGTGAATTGGCCTACACCGACAAATGTAACAGAGGTCCGCAGTTTCATGGGCTTAGTTGAGTATTACAGAAGGTTTGTGAAAGACTTTTCAAAAATAGTCGTGCCTCTTACCCAACTGACATGCAAAGGGCAACCATTTGAATGGAATGACGAAAGAGAATCTGCCTTTCATGAACTGAAAACAAGGCTGACCACTGCACCAGTGTTGACATTGCCCACAAGTAATGAAACCTTTGTGATTTACAGTGATGCATCTTATAAAGGTTTGGGTTGTGTATTAATGCAGATGGAAGGGTGATTGATTATGCCTCCTGATAGTTGAGGCTACATGAAAAGAACTACCCGACACATGACTTAGAATTGGTTGCGGTTATATTTTCCTTAAAATTTGGTGGCATTACTTGTATGGAGAAAAATGTGAAGTTTACATGGATCATAAGAGTCTAAAAGTACTTCTTCACCTAGAAAGAGTTGAATATGCGACAAAGAAGGTGGCTTGAACTGATAAAAGACTATGACCTTCAGATTCAATATCACCTTGGGAAAGCCAATATAGTTGCTGATGCCCTGAACAGAAAATCAATGGGAAGTTTGGCTTGTGTACTTACTTAACAGAAAGAAATCTTGCAAGATCTTGAGAACTCCGGGATTGAAGTGGTATTGTGTGAACATGGTGGATTGATAGCTGCCATTTCAGTCGAACCAGCAATCATTGATGAGATTAAACAGAAACAGAAGGAAGATAAATTCCTTAAAAGGATAGCTGATGAATTTGAAATGAAACCAAGACCGAGATATAGTATGGTAAATGAGGTGCTGACATTCCAAGACAAATTGTGCGTTCCAAACATTCTCGAGTTAAAGAGGAGGATTCTCGATGAAGCTCATAAGTCAGTATTTGCTATGCATCTGGGTAATAATAAAATGTATCGAGATTTGAAACAAAGTTACTGGTGGCCCAAAATGAAGAAAGAAATTACAGAATATGTGTTTAGATATCTTCAATGTCAGCAAGTTAAAGCTGAACATCAGAAATCGGGCGATCTACTTCAACCCCTCCTTATTCTATAATGGAAATAGGAGCATGTGACTATGGACTTTGTTGTCGGTCTACCTCGAACTCCTCGAGGTATGGACTCTATTTGGGTTGTGGTTGATAAATTGACTAAGTCTGCACATTTTCTACCTGTTAGAACTACATTTGATGCTTATAGACTGGCTACCTTATATGTTGATGAAATTGTTCGCCTACATGGAGTCCCAGTGTCCATTGTCTCAGATAGAGATCTGAAATTTGTGTCTAGATTGTGGAAAAGTTTGCAAAGCGCTATGGGGATAGAATTGAGATTCCAGTACCGCATTCCATCCACAAACTGACGGGCAATCAGAACGAACAATACAGACCTTGGAAGATATGCTTCGGAAGTTGGGAAGATTATTTGCCACTAATAGAGTTTGCATAAAATAACAGCCACCACTCCAGCATTGGTATGGCACCATATGAAGCCTTGTATGGTAGAAAGTGTAGATCACCAATTTGTTGGACAGAAGTTGGGGATAGGGCCTTGCTTGGGCCTGAAATTGTGCAAGACACTTCTGTGAAGATCAAAATTATTCAACAAAGGCTCAAAACAGCTCACTGTCGACAAAAGAATTATGTAGATGTTTGAAGAAGACCTCTCGAATATGAAGTTGGTGATCATGTGTTTATTCGTGTGACGCCGATGAAGGGCCAAGTAAGATTTGGAAAGAAAGGTAAATTGTCGCCCCGTTACATTGGGCCATTTCAAATTCTGGAAAGGCTTGGTCCCGTTGCTTATCGAATCGCTTTGCCACCGGGATTCGAACAAGTACACAATGTATTCCACATATCAATGTTGAGGGGTTATTTTCGAGATCAGCTTCATGTGATCGATTATCACCGAATAGCTCTGGATGAAAATATGGAATACGCAAAATGACCGGAACGAATCATTGACCGGCAAGTGAAACAGTTGAGAAGCAAGTCCATCCCGATGGTGAAAATAAAATGGAAAGAACACTATGGGACAGACGCTACATGGGAAAGAGAGGATTAGATACGACTACGCTATCCACATTTGTTCTCAGACGAATGTAAAATAAGTTTGGAGGACCAAACTTACTAAAAGGGAGGAGATTGTGATAACTCTGTCCCACGTTATGCTAATAGATCCTAATTATGATTGTGATTATATGCTTGATATGATTTTGAGTGATAATTATATGATTATATGTGTTTTTGAATTTTTGTTTGTTTTTGAATTTCTATTTGTTTACCGTAGGAAAATTTGTTCAACTTGCTATTATGAACTGAAAATTGAAAGCCTTATCGGCCACAAAAACCGAAATTGATCACGTCTTTGTGGTTAGCATAATTTTTAGAGCCTACGATGAAATTTAATTAGAAATTGATTCGGATCAAAATAATTAGATTCAGAATGATTAATTTGGGATTAATTACGTAGACTTAATCAATATGATTAAGCAAGCCTATAAACAGGCCAATATACACTCAAGTCCCTCATTGTTGAACTCAAAATCTGAAGTGTACTCTACAGAGAGAGAGAGAGAGGGACGGCTCTAGAGAGAGAGAAGGGCTCAAATTATGAATTTTGGCTTAAGGCTTGAGAATTGAAAGCTAAACTCAAAGAACTAGCAAGAATTTGGGGGATTGGAGCTCCTAGGTGAGTAATTGAACATTGATTCATAAGTTTGAGGTTGTAATTTTGTGAATTCAAAGTTAGATGGCAATTGAGAACATAATTTGAGATGAATTTGATGAATTTAGAGCTTGTATGTACATGCATGTGCATAATTGCCATGATTTTATATATTCAAGCATGAATCATGTTGAACAAGAAGAATTGAGCACCAAATCTCATATGCATGCATAATTGATGAAGATATGGAGTTTGTATGAAATGGAATACATATGTTTTGAAACCTATGAAGAGAACTCAAAATGATTTTGGAAAAGGACCATGAATTTAAACAATTGGTCTTATATTCTTATGTTCTCACATTATGTAATGTGTTTCTATGTTTTTGTGTCCAAAACTTGAGTTTTGAACCCTTGGAAATTGAGTTTGAACTTCAAGAATAATTCTGGAAATTCCAGAATTCGGCATGTTCGCTTGAGCGGGGGAAACGCCGCTCGAACATGAAATGGTAGCTTCCAGAACTTTTGCAGACATTGATGTCTGCTCGAGCGAGAGTAGTTATGCTCGAGCGTCTGTACACTTATTTTGACCCTCAGCTCGAGCATCCAAAGTTGAGTTCAAGTGCAAAAGTGGGGTAACCAGTACTTTTGCAGACCAAAGAGGTCCGCTCGATTGGCCAATGCTACGTGCGAGTGGGAAGCCCTATTTCAGAAATTTTGTAAGAGTATTGTATGGCTTGTTTTCCGTTCTCTTTCACTTCTAAGCACCCTTAGGCATGCATTGAGCATTGTGAATGGATTAAGAAGATAAGAAAGAGGCCTAAGAGGAATGAATAAATTAAGAACAGATTGAATTGCTTGTGACCCATTCTGTGTTATGATTTATGTAGGGTCGAGCACAAGGACGAATCCTCCGACAGAACACTGTGAGTAATATCTTAGTAAAGATATTTGAAGTATGCTATTTGTTTAGCTGTTTACTCTTATTTGAGTTTACAAGTTCGTTAATCAAAATTATGGATAAATGTCCGTTTGACATGAATGATTGGGCCAAAGGCCGTCGGACATGAATGAATTGGGCCCGAGACCGTCTATTAAGGACAAAGTGGGCCAGAGGCCGTTTGATATGTTCGGACGTGAATTCGCCTAATGTACTAGATAGAATCATAAATGGGCCCAAGGTCGTTTGATATATGTTTATCTCTTTCAAATCTTATTCATGCACCTTCACTATTTGATATTATTCACTGGGCTTTCGTTCACTCTCATTCATGTGTATGTAGGTGAGCAAAGAGATATTCAAACCCAGCCTCGGTAAAGTTATGTGAGAAACAGTCAAAGTTGTGGAGAGTCAGCCGTAACGTCTCACACACGAGACTTGTTTTTGCCTTTTGGTTCTTTTGTTATATTTTAGCTAGTGTTGGTGAAATCGTTGGTTTACCTTTGTATATAAGTTTTGTTTAGCTGACTGTGTAACTAAGAGTTCTTGGATATGAATTAACTCTATGGGTATGTGTGAGTTATTATGAAATATATTTGGAATGCTTTTGCTATACCATGTAAGCACAGCTCTATGGACAAAATTTTTAAGTTGCTTCCGTTTTGGCCCTTTAACTTTGTTGAAATATGTTTTAAATTGATTTGAGGGCACATGTAATCTATTGATTAGTGGCCGGTTCTGACCTTAATCAATAGGGGAGGGTTTGGGTCATGACAACCGTCACCCTTGATCATGCATGATAGGGTGGAGGTTGTTTTAGTCTTGTTTGTGCATTCATTAAACTTGTACAAGCTTGGTTCCTTAGCCATCATGCCTGGAAAATGCTTGGTTGATGGTTTGAGGGCCAAGAGCTACACTTTTTTGAGCTTGTGTGATGATAAGGAGGGTAGCAGTACATACACTCATTGAGAATACATTGCTTTGCCTCTGTTTGCTCTCTGTTGTAGCAAAAAAGGAAGTTCAGGGCAGGGGTAGCTGACTGGCTAGAAATGAAATTTTGCACGTGCTCCTGAGTTGGAGCATAGGTGTTTTGGAAGTTGGCAACACTGTTGGTGATAATAAATGTGCAAATAGAGGCTGCAATGGCAAGGCGGTGGATTTCAAGGAGGAAACCAACCAAGCATGCATGTATCCCTCGCCTTGAGGCCATTTATTCACTTTATTCATACAAGCGTCAAGTGTTGTAATTAATTAGCTTAGATAGTTAATTAGTTTAATTGCTTTAATTAGCTTAGCATAGCTAGCTATTTACTTTGGTTTGTAATAATTAGTTAACTAGAATAGTTAATTAGTTTTGTGTTATAATAATTAGCGTAGTTTAGATTAGCTTAGCCTATTCATTCGGACCCTCCTTTGTGAGGGCATAATGTTGTAATAAGTGTGCATGCGTCTGTATATGTCTTCCAACTCCACGTCTTTCTTCCTTTTATTTAATCGCTTTCGATGGTTAGATTAGGGACATATTTCAATTAGCATATCGCATGCTTACATCCATTCATTTGTCTTGCATGCACCGAGGCTCGGCGCATCATTCAAACTGCATTGTCAAATTCAATACTTACTTGAATACATGTTTCAAAGCATGCTATCAAAGTGTTGCATATGCCATCTTAGTAGACGAGCCTATTAAATTGCATATTGCATGTGTCGCATTAGACATCTTGTATAGTTAGGATCATGCATCTTTCTAACTAGTTTTTGTTTTGGCTTAGAGTACTTGGTAAGTTTTACGCTTTAGCATGCTTGAATAAGTGTGATTGCCATATTGCCATGTTTCGCATGCTTGCCATTAGGCCATGTGCTTATGTGATAAATTGCATGAATGCCTGTGGATGAAGGCATTGTTGTTTGAATTGGAACGATTCAACAAATGTCAGTATTAAGCCCACTTTGCGAAGTGACAAATCATGTTTCAAGCCCACTAAACATGGCAAATCCGCGTTTTTAAGCCGACTTAAGGGTGACAACTTCAAACCATTTTTGAAAACAAAGATGACTTGATTTGTTCCAATTCTTGCGATTTAGTCTATACTTGCTTGTGTGCGTCACATAGTAATGTTAACTAATAATTGGAATAAGAACACATGTGTTTATAAAACAACATATCATGATTAGTAGAGCCCGATCTTTTGATCGGGCGAGTGGGGGTGCTCATTCCATGACCTTTCTCTCTCGTACCTAAGTTCCCGAGCCGAGGCAACTTTGGTGATGACGGACACGTGGCCTTTGGCACGAGTTAGGGTTTCCTAAATTTTCTCAAAATAAAATATTTAGGTGGCGACTCTGTAATCTGGAAAAGTAGTCTAATTTTGGCATTATTTGATTTAAAATCGATTTTCCAAAAGAATTGTTAGATTTGGAATCTTTGGTGTTTATCAGTTTTACATTGCACTTGTGAGACTAGATTCAGAATCGCGGGAGTCCGAACTGTGAGGCCTTCTTTTCAAACCCTTTCCGAAAGGCGGGGGGCGCGAAAAAAAGGCGAGTCCACAATTTTTGGGAACTCTACTGGGGATTTAGAGAACTTGACTCAAACTTTTGTTATGTTATTTTAGCTACACTTTTGTGGTTCTTTACATTTGCATCAGTGCGCTTAAGTCACAGTGTTTGCCATCGACTATTCCTGAGCGGTTTGCCAGAGGCTTGCTTGGAAAAGCTTGCCAAAAGGCTGACCGATTATGGGCTCTGCCACGATGGGAACACAACCCTTAGGTCTGGACTACCGTTGTATTGTTTGATCCTCCTTTCACTTCTCGGTGTTAGGTGCGAGAGGTATATTTGGTTGTCTTGCTGAGGTACCCCTTTTTGACCAATCGGTCTAGTTGTATATCAGAAGCCTTAGAGACTATTCCAAACTAGGGCAGGTTGCTCACCTGAATGCATGAATTGTTTGACGCCGCTTGTTTGCGTAGTGAACCCTAGCTCCTGACGAAACTAGGATAAGGTAACCCTACCCCATCATAGGGGTGTTTTGACTCTCTTTAACTGGTATGTATGTTACAGTGAAACTGTATAGGGATGTGCATATCGATTGCTAAGTTGGTATCTGTTTTAGGGCAGAATTCAGTAGAGAGTACAACCATTCAGCTGTGATCATATCCATTCTAGTGAAACCAAGCTAAGATGCTGTCTGTTTCTCTTTTGCAAGGTAGTCCTAGAACCATAGCTTCAGAAGGCTCCGATATCCCCCGGGTTCATTGGACTTGTGTTAATAGACTTTGCTAGGTCAGAGATTTAGTTCAGAGATGACTAGTGTTTCCTTCGCCGGTGGCAGGGCAAAGAAGGGCTAGATAGGGCTCATTGGTTCAATTGATCCGACAGTAACCAGTAAGATCACCTTTGTTTAACTCAGCAGACCCGTGATGACATAGAGACCGGAAGAAGTTGTGGCCATGATAGCGACATTAAACTAGGGAATCGCTAAGTAGGATGAGACCAATGCTAAAATGCAACGCCCATCTGGGGCACCTACCACACATCCAGCCTTGGGACCCCAGTCGAACTTTGACTCACTTCCGCCAGCTGAAGATTCGCATGGTCCGGATCCCCGAGAAGGGTTGGCTCAAGCTTGAGTTTACAGACCCCTGGTGCAGCCTAATAAGAGGCTTTATTCCCTTGATACTAATGATCTCGATCTGACCTCAGTGAAGATCGCAAATCTTGAGAAACAATTCAAAAAGGCACAGGGCCTTAACTCTATTCCCGACATTGAGGATGGGTATATCGAGGCTGCCATACGGTTCCCAGACAGATTCAAAATGTCACATATTGACCGTTTCGACGGGTCTGGAGACCCTATGGTACACATTCGACTTTTCTTGGATGTCTTGAAACCGATGGGTTTGACTATTGGTGGCAATTCGTCCACGCTTCTTTGAATGGGTAAATTATGAATAATGTTATATGTATTAATTAATGTATGAATTAATACACTAACAGATAATGTGACATAATTTTAAAAGTTTTGGATAGTTGTAATTTGTATAATAAATGAAGTTAATAATAATGACATAACACTATTTGGTACATTAACGTGTACACTAATAAGTGCATGTAGCACCACCCGTAAATTATAATAATAACGTTATATGTATTAATTAGTATGTTAACTAATGTATTAATTGATAATATGTCATAATTTGAGAAATTTTTGGTATTTATAATGTAATTAATGAGTGAGATCAATCATGATATTATAACTAGTATTGGTACACTAGTTAGTATACTAATTGGTGCATGTAGCTCCACCGAAATTATCAATACAGTTTATGAGATTTAATTAAAATATGAATCACCCTTTATTGTTGTAGAAATTATATTCTATCCCTTGAGATTTCTAATTTTATAAGAAATCGTCTCTTTTATTAATAAATCTTCAAGTCAATTAACAGTTTTTAATAATGTTAGAAATATGGTTTAATTAATAATTTAGGTCATTTTATTATTGTATAGAAGAACAATTATAAATTTCATTTTTTAGTTAATTCAGTTAAGTAAGAAATTATAACAGGGGATATTTATAATTTTCCAAATTACAAGAGATAATCTGTATTTTATGTAAATCTTAAATGGTGTATTTGTAATTTATCCTATTTGAATAGGATGAACTTTAATATAGGATAAGATTTAAAAATTTATACTAATATTTATAAAAAATTTTAATTAATAAATAAGCATTCTAAAATCTATCATTCATCAATTTCAAAATCAATTATTTACTGTCAAGTATATTCATGAGATTTATTACTCCTTTCGTTGTAAAATAATGATTTTTTTTGAAAAATCAAATTTTTTTAGTAGTATAATTGTTGCATTTTAAAAATATTAAATTTTCAAAATTACCTTTTGATTGTACATTTTTTGGGGATTATGAATGTAATAATTGTGATTTTTATGTTGTTAATGAATTTTTTTTTTTAAAAAAAAAGGTAAAATAAAAAATTTATATTATTTGTGTATTTAACTTTTTTAAAAAAATTAAAATTTTAAGATATTAAAAAATAAAATAAGAGACTAATACTTTGAAATAGAGGAATAGTAAATGTACCCTGTGAAATTGAAAAGTCTTGTGACAACCGTTTTTCGGTCCGGCGTAATTATTAGGTTAGTTGTGCTATTTATGAGATGTAGGCCTCGCTTCGAAACAGGTTAATTTTGTAATTTTTTAATAATTTGGCTAAAATATGATATAAAAAAAACTAGTATCTTTAAGATGATTTTTTGGCTTTTTTTGAAAAGATATACAAAATGTAAAGAGAAATTTTTTTTTTAAACTTTTTGATATAATTATTGACTTTTTAAATTTTTTTAATGGTCTTTTAACTTTTAATTAAAAAATTCACTTCCTGTGAAATTGAAAAGTCCTGTGACAAAGCTGTTTTTGTGTCCGGAGCAATTATTAGGTTAGTTGTGCTATTTATGAGAATTTTTAGTAAATGTACCCTATGAAATTGAAAAGTTTTGTGACAATGACCTTATTTGGTAAGGGTTTATTTCTAATTTATTTTAATTTTTATCTTAATTTAAGTTATTTTTATGTGTTTTATTCAGTTTAATAATATAATTTATAATTTTTTTGTAAGTCAAAAATCAACTTATTCTTTGAGTGGAGGAGAAGAAACTTAATTTATAAGTCAAAAATCAATTTATGTTCACAATTATAAGCTATAAGTTGTTAGGTTATAAGTTATAATCACTTTTTCACGGCTCTCCCAAATGGGGCCAAAGTCGTTTGGGATCTGGAGTAATTATCAGGTTTGTTGAGGGCACATCAACTGGTGGTTATTATGTATTTTTAAAACATGGACACTTAATGATTTATGATAGTATTATGATTGATAAAAAAATATATATATTATAATTTTACATTGATTGATTGGAAAATATAAAAATTTATAATAAATATAATAATTAATAAAAAATATAAATATGTAATATTCTGGTAATACTTACTCGTTTGATATGTGTCTGTTTTAACTTAAAAGTCAAAATTACAAATAAAAATCAAAAGGTCTATAACTCATTAAAAAGTCAAAAAATTTCTTTTCTTTCTAGTTTTTGCATATCTTTTTTTGTAAAAAATCAAAAATCATTCCAAACATACTAATTTTATTATATCATATTTTAGTTAAAAAATAAAAAAAATACTAAAATAGTTTATTTCCAAACGAGACTTTAATAATTTTCCCCTCGATTCTATTTGTTGAGTAGTTATTCAATGGGCCTGGCTTCCCTCTTGTTCTAAATTGCACTGGAGGGTGCTGTTGGGTCCGTGAAGGCCTACCACAGGTCCTGTTTCAATAATCTTAAACGGTTCAATATGTAGATCTCATCGAGTACTATTCAATAAATCTGATTTTTTACAGACATATAGGTGCCGTTTGGTAACACTTACGTTTTCAGTTTTCTGTTTATATTTACAAAAATTAAAAAAACTCAAATAAAAACTTGTTTGGTAAAATTTTTTATTTATAAATCAGTGGTCTCAGTTTATAAATTTGGCTAAAAAATGAAAACACAAAAAATGTGTTTCCGTTTTGAGTTTTGAGTTTTTTTTTTTTTTTACCACCCAACACTAGTCACGCCCGTCACCATTTTCCACCACCATCTTCCGCCACCACCCCCCACCACCATCTGCCACTACCACTCACCACCCACCTCCACCACCCACCTGCCACCCACGCCGCCACCACCACCACCCACTTGCCATCCACCCACCACCCGCCACTACCATCCACCGCTCGCCACAAGAAAAAAAAAATAATAGAGAGCTGCATTTAAAATTCACTACAAGAGAGAATTTTATGGTTTTATAGGCAGATGGTGAGCATATGCCTACCATAAATGAATGTTTGCTTACTTGGTTTTACTTCTTTAAGAAAGAAACCTTGCTTGATTCTGCTTTTAAGCTAGAGATTACTCTATCATGCTTCAATATATTTTCACCTTTCTCTCTATATTTGGAAGTCTTTCAAATGAAAATTTTATTTTCATTTGGCAAATTAATTCAAACACACCTTCATTTTTACAAAACCCAAATCTTCAATATAAGAACTTGAATCTCACCTACAAATTTCACTGCACAACAACAAAATTGCAACAGTTCTTTAAGAAGTGACAAAGAACACAAAAACTTACCAGAAAGCAGTGTAGGTAGAGAAGCCCATAGCAGAGACCATCACTCCAATGGAAGCAGCACCAAACAAACACTGCCCTATCCTCAACATCAGCCCACTCACAGTTCCTGGCCTCCCTACCAGCTCCCTCATATCTTCTCTCTCTAAAACTCTCTCTGCCCCTCTCTCCTCCAACCCAGAGGTTCCTTTTTCCAAATCAAAGGGCCCCAATCAAAACCCTAGTTTTGAGAACCCCATATCTCCAAATGCCCTCCATTTTCTCAACCCAAAATGATGAATTTCAATGTGAATACACAGATATGCTATTTGGGTGGTTTTGGGATGAAGATGAATGGAAGATATTCAGGGGTTGGATTTGAAATGCGAAGTGTAGGAAAGGTGAGACTGATCTTTCAATTCCAAGTTCATCATTGTTTCACCCAAAACCATCCATTGACAGAGAATCGTCAGCTTTAAGAAACCCTCAAATTCTACTTGTTAAATCATGATTTAAGAGATTGATTAGCATTTTTACTATTCAAATGGAGCTCAGATTTGAGTCTAATGGAGGTGTTTAGTGCAGTGGAAGTTCGATTCGCTTTTCTGAGTCTGACGGTTGTTCTACGTGGATTTCTTTTTCCCTTTTTACTTTACTCTTTTTTTTTCTCTTCTTTTTTTTCACTAAACTATTCATACGCCTAATAGTTTCATACGTCCTAATAGATGGATGCCAAGTTTGAAAAGTCTTAAAAAAAATTAGAAAATTAAAAAATTATTTAAAAAGTTATTATTATTTATCAAAAGTTAACAATTACGGTTGCTCAATTCTTAATATTAATTTTTCACTACATATTAATTTATATAATTTTTTAATACATATTTTTTTTATAAAAAGTCAAAAAGTTAACCCAAACATTTATATTTTCAACCTCAATTTTTTAGTCTAAAAAGACAAAAAATACACTTATTTAAAACACCCCAAACAACTCTTAATTCGATTGGTGGGAATTCGTCCATACTTGTTTGAATGGGTAAATTATGAGTAACGTTATATGTATTAATTAATGTATGAATTAATGTACTAATAGAGAAAGTGACATAATTTTAGAGGTTTTAGATATTTGTAATTTGTATAATAAATGAGATTAATAATAATGACATAATACTAGTTGGTACATTAACGTGTAGACTAATTAGTGCATGTAGCACCACTGATAAATTATAAGAATACTGTTTTATGTATTAATTAGTATGTTAACTAATGTATTAATTGATGGTATGTCATAATTTGAGAATTTTTTGGTATTTATAATGTAATTAATGAGTGTGATTAATCATAACGTTATAACTAATATTGATACACTAGTTAGTATACTAATTGGTGCATGTAGCAACACCGAAATTATCAATACAGTTTCTCAGATTTAATTAAAATATGAATCACCCTTTATAGTTGTTGAAATTATATTATACCCTTTGAAATTTCTAATTTCATAACAAATCGTCTCTTTTATTAATAAATCATCAAGTCAATTAACAGTTTTTAATGATATTTGAAATATGTTTTAATTAATAATTTAGGTCATTTTATTATTGTATAGAAAAATAATTATAAATTTTATTTTTTAGTTAATTCAGTTAAGTAAGAAATTATAACAGGAGGATATTTATAATTTTTCAAATTACAGGAGATAATCTGTATTTTAAGTAAATTTTAAATGATGTATTTGTAATTTATCTTGGTTGAATAGGATGAACTTTAGTATAGGATAAGATTTAAAAATTTATACGAATATTTATGAAAAAATTTAATTAATGAATAAACTTTCTAAATCTATCATTGGTCAATTTCAAAATCAATTATTTAATGTCAAGTATATTCATGGGATTTATTACTCCTTTCGTTTTAAAATAATGATTTTTTTTGAAAAATCTAAATTTTTTAATAGTATAGTTTTTGCAATTTAAAAAAATTAATTTTTCAAAATTACCTTTTGTTTATAGATTTTTTTGTTGATTATGAATGTCATAATTGTGATTTTTATGTTGTTAATAATTTTTTTAAGAAAAAAGGTAAAATAAAAAATTTACATTATTTGTGTATTTAACTTTTTTTAAAAAATTAATATTTTAAAATATTAAAAAATAAAATAAGAGACTAATACTTTGAAATAGAGGAATAGTAAATGTATCCTATGAAATTGAAAAGTCTTGTGACAACCGTTTTTGGGTCCGGAGTAATTATTAGGTTAGTTGTGCTATTTATGAGATTTATGTCTCGTTTGGGAATAAGTTAATTTAATAATTTTTTGATAATTTGGCTAAAATATGTGTTAAAAAAAATTAGTATGTTTGGGATGATTTTTTAACTTTTTACGAAAAGATATGCAAAAAATAGAGAGAAAAGAAAAATTTTAAATTTTTCGTATGAATTATTGACTTTTTAATTTTTTTAACAATTTTTTAATTTTTTAACTAAAAAAATTATTTGCCAAACAAGGCCTGATTAGTAAATGTACCCTATAAAATTGAAAAGTCTTGTGACAAAGCCGTTTTTGGGTCCGGAGTAATTATTAGGTTAGTTGTGCTATTTTATGAGATTTATGCATCGTTTGGGAATAGGTTAATTTTGTAATTTTTTGACTATTTTGTTAAAATATGAGCTAAAAAAAATTAGTATGTTTGAGATGACTGTTTGGCTTTTTACGAAAAGATATATAAAAAGTAGAAAGAAAAGAGAATTTTTGACTTTTTGATATGAATTATTAACTTTTTAATTTTTTTTAATGAATATATAATAAATATAATAATTAATAAAAAAATATAAATATGTAATATTCTGATAATACTTACTCGTTTGGTATGTATCTGTTTTAACTTAAAAATCAAAATTATAAATAAAAATAAAAAAGTCTATAACCTATATTAAAAAGTCAAAAAAAAAAATTTCTTTCTAATTTTTGTATTTTTTTTGTAAAAAATCAAAAATTATTCCAAACATACTAATTTTTTTAATCTCATATTTTAGTTAAAAAATTAAAAAAATACTAAAATAGTCTATTTCCAAACGAGACTTTAATAATTTTCCCTTGGATTCTATTTGTTGAGTAGTTATTCAATGGGTCTGGCTTCCCTCTTGTTCTAGATTGGATTGGAGGGTGCTGTTGTGTCCGTAAAGGCCTATCACAGGTTCCGTTTCAATAATTTTAAACAGTTCAATGTGTAGAACTCATCGATTACTATCCGATAAATCTGATTTTTTACAGGCATATAGTAATTGACAAATTCTACACATTGAACGATTTAAATTATCGAAACTAAACTCGTGATAAACTTACACGAGCCTAATAGCATCGTCCAGTGAGATTAGACTGAAGGAAAGCCACTGCCTTATTCAGTGGTGTTTTGAGAAGTTGGTAAAAAATTGACTTTTAATTTTTTTAGTCAAAAAAATTTACTTTTTGTATAGTAACTTAAATAAAAAAGTTAATTTTTTTAACTAAAAAAATTAAAAACTGATTTTTTACCATGTTTCCAAAATGCCCTGCTTATGGCGTGATAAATTTTTTGCCTTCTGGCTTCCTATTAATTTAATTAATTGGAAAAAGATAGAAGACCTACCGAGTAACAGGATTGCGGATTCCAGAATAATTATTATGAAAATAAGAAGTCATGTGGTAAACTCGTTTCGGGTCCAGAGTAATTGATGTTTACTTGAGGGCACGTGGCGGGCCCATTTGTGGTGTGAGAAATGTTTTGGGTTTTGGGATGGTGATTTTGATTTGATCTGTGAGAGTTCGTTCGTACTTGTTTGAATGTGATGAATTTTATCTTACTTGACATTTGATTTGATCTGTGAGAGTTCGTTCGTACTTGTTTGAATGTGATGAATTTTATCTTACTTGACATTTTTATAGGATAAAAATAGATTATATTTTAATTTTAAAACTTTGTGATTTTATTTTAAATATAAATAAATAATAATTTCAAAAGTCTTACTGTTTATATATCTAAAAATAAGAAAAATTATTTAGTTTGCTAAAGATTTAAATAGTTCTCAATTTTTTCAGCTATGTGAAATATGGTTGAGAATTCGCGAAAGAGGGGAATGGGATTGAAAAATTCCACCCATAACGAGGGGAGGGCGATGGTGGGGTTGGGGTTTGTGTGCTAGACTGGGACAGGGCAGGGCCAAGGAATGACAAACTCGCTCCAAACCCGCCCCATGACCATCCCTACCGAAAATGGAAAAAGATAGAAGACCTACTAGAGTAACAGATAGAAGACTTACATAGTATTAAATTTGATAATAAAGAGATGGAAATTCTAACCATATATAAAATTTATAAAATATAGGCAATTATACTAACGGTCTTTATAATTTGATATTTGTGTCATTTTGCTTGTTTAGGATGTGGGATTGGATTATTAGTCCCACCGGACTAATAGTCCATTGTTTGTTTGAAAAATTTTGCTCCGAATTAATAGTCCCCTCGGACTATTTGTCCCACAAATATGGGACTATCCTATCCCATGGGGGTGGGTGAGATTATTTTCATGGGATTGGTATCACATGGAATTAGGCTCTGAAATGTCTATTTTACCCATGCTACTACTTACCAAACAATTAGAAAAAGAGTAAAATAATCTTTTGAACATTTATAAATTATTTTTTTAGTGTTGTTAATTTAAAATTATATATTAAATAAAAAATTTAAATTATAAATTATAAATTAAATTTATTTTAAAATAATAAATTATAAATTATGGCCTTATAAATTAAATAAAAATTTAATTTATATATTAAATAAAATTATTTTTTATTATCATTAATTTAAAATTATATATTAAATAAAAATATATAAATTATAAATTTAATTTAATTGAAAATAATAAATTAAAAATTATGGCCTTATAAATTAAATTTTTTTAGTGTTGGGTTGTTTGGAATTATCTAAATAAGTGCACTTTTTGTCTTTTTACGAAAAGATGTGCAGAAAAGTAGAGAGGTGATGTGATGGAAAAAGGATAACAAGATAAAAAGATAGATTATTTGAGGTATGCCAAACTTGGCATATATATTAAATAAAAATTATAAATTACAAGGGTAAAATAGTCTTTTGAACATTTATCTTTATCTAGTCCGTCTAACCAAACATTGGATTCACTAAAAATAGTCCAATCCAGACATCTAATCCCATGACTAAACAAACATAGGATACAAATCTAATCCAACCAAATAGTCCGGGGACAATGTATCTCGGGACTAACAGTCTGATGGATTACAATCCCCCCTTATTCAGTCCGTCCAAACAAACACACCCTTAGGGTCATCAATGGTGTAGCCAAGTTGGTACGTCGAGAAAAAGTTATGATAACCCTGTTCAACCTCCAGTATTGCTACACCATGTGTAGCCTCAAATCCAAAAGCGGCTAGTACACTACCTTTTGCTCACTCTTTTCTACTCGGATTACCACAACACTCACAGTGTGGTCTGAAATTGCCAGGTACAAAAACAATTCTTCTCCCAGTACTAGGTTGGACAACAATGGTGGGGTTGTCTAGTACTTCTTCAAGTCCGCCAAGGCGACTTCGCATTTTTCAATCCATAGAAAGTTTGTGGCCTTCTCTAATAACCAAAATATTGTTTGCATTTATCTGAACTTCGGCTAATAAACCTATTCAGGGTTGTTGCCCTTTAGTCAAAATCTGGACTTGTTTAGCTGTTGTCGGGCTTTTCAAGTCAATGATGGCCCTAATCTGATCTGGGCTCACTTCAATACCCTTCCCGGTAACCAAGTACCCCAGGAACTTACTAGATCTAACTCTAAATACGCACTTCGAGGCATTGAGTCAAAGCTGATATAATCTCAGGATGTCAAAGATCTCCTTCAGGTTGGTCAGATGGTTCCCAGGTTCCTTGGTTTTAACAACCATATCGTCTATGTAAACCTTCACTGTCCTCCCAATCAGATGTTTGAACATCTTGGTGACTAGTCTTTGGTATGTTGCTCTTGCATTCTTCAACCCAAAAGGCATTACTCTGTAACAATAGAGTCCTTTAAGGGTGATGAATGCTGTTTTTTCTTTATCTGGGGCATACATTGCTATCTAGTGATAACCTCTGTATACGTTCAGAAAACTCATCCTCCCATGCCCTAATGTGGCATCTACCAGTTGATTAATCTTAGGTAGTGGGAAACTGTCCTTGGGGCAAGCCTTGTTCAAGCTTGTAAAGTGCACGCAAACCCTCCACTTCTCATTCTTCTTCTTCACCACCACTATATTGGACAACTAGGTGGGATAATTTACTTCTCTAATGGAATATACCTCTAGTAGCTTGTCTACTTCTTCCTTAACTGCCTGCACATGTATCAATGTCAGCCTTTTTGCTCTTTTGATGATTGGTTTGGCCAACCTATCCACGTTAAATTTGTGACAAGTGACCTCCAGGTTGATTCCTGACATCTCATAAGGTGTCCAAGCAAACACCTCTATGTTCTTCCTCAAGAAAGCCTCAAGTTCTCTTTTTTCTTCCTTTGCTAAGCTAGAGTCGAAGTGGAACACTCGTTCATCATCTCCTTCTTGCATCAGAACCTTTTTCAATGCTTCTTCACTTTTGTCGGCAAGTGCTTTGCCGACATCATCCAAGACCTCGTGGTCTTCACTCTCAATCATTACACTATTTAGTTCCTTTACATTACAGGTGTACTTCATTACTGCCATGGATCAATTTTTCTCTTGTACTTAGTCCCCCCTTACTTCTTCAAGCCCTTGCTCAGTTGGGAATCGCAACAGTTAGTGCAACGTTGAGGGGACAACCCTCATTGTATGTAACGACGGTCTTCCTAGAATGATGTTGTATGGAGAGGGAGTATCGATCACAATAAACCTTGTTATTACCTTCTTGCTCCCTACCTGCACCTCTAAATTCATGGCTCCGAGAAGCCATGTCAGTGTCCCATTGAATCCGACCATAAGGCTATTGGATTGCTCGAAATCATCACGGTGGAGGCCAAACTCCTTGTAACATCTGACGTACATGATGTCACAAGAGTTGCCCTAATCAATAAGTACTCATCTTACTTGGCAATCTCCAACCTTTAGAGTTACCACCAGGGCATCATTGTGCGGATGTTGCACTATATCCAAGGCAGCCTCAGTGAAAGAAATAATTGGTCCCTAATATTCATTTGTTATAGGTTTCTTTTGCTGAACCTAATATACATGCTGTAGGTGCCTTACTCTCTGGGTCTCCCCTCGAACTTTATTCTCATTGACCTTCAAGTGAATCACATTGATTACCCGAGGTCCCTCCGCCTACTGTGGTGGTGGTGGTGGAGGTGGTGTTGCTGGTGCCTAGGGCAGCCTCAAATGCTCTTCCTTTATCTTCACCTTATCCACTAGATCTCTCAAGTGACCCTGTCTGACCAGATCCTTCAAGTGTGGCTTCAGAGCCTTACATCCCTGAGTCAGGTGCCCATCCCCATTATGGTAGACACAATGCTTTCAAGTGCTCATGCCCATGAACTCGCTAGGGATCTTCTCTGGCGCTCTGTAGTGCAGCTGGTTCCTGATCCTCTCCAAAACTTTATAGATCGGGATCTTGAATACCATGCTGACTGCCTATATAGCCCTCACTCCTGTTTCCTGCTTGTCAGCACCGGTATTCCCTCGGCCTCACTTCAGCGAGCCGTTTCTCCTTTCTTGTTATGGTGTCCTCGCTTCTTGTGTGTCTTCTTCTGCTCTGGCATACTTCTCAATTTGTGCCATGAGCTCTTCCATACTCTTCGGTAGGGTTTTTGTAAGTGATTTTTGAAGCGAGCAATTATCATTTAGGCCATTCTTGAAAGACACAACTGCCAGCTCCTAGTTATAAGTCGAAATCCGATTGTACACCTCATAGTATCTCTTGGCGTAGGCCCTGAGGCCTTCGTCATCACTAATCTTCAAAGCCACTAGGGAATCTACCCTCAGTGGCTGCGACTTGTTTATATCAAACCTGGCCACAAACATCTCGGCCAGGCCTTCGCAACTATTTACATTCTCTTTCGACAGTTTGTGGAACCAATCCGATGTTATCACCCTAAAGAATGATGGGAATACTTTGCATAGCAACTGCTCATTCTTGCTCAACAAAGCCATTAAATTCAAATATAAACCAACATGAAAGTTTGGATCAGACTTATTGTCGTAGATCTGAAACCTCGATATGTTGAATCTCTTCAGGCCTTAAACGTATCCAACTAAACTGAGAATGGCGTCCTTGACCAAACATTGGACGTGATCTTAGCATTAAGACTCTTTCTCTGAAGGTAATCTCTCAAATCCTCATTCATTCTACTAGAAGCTCGGCTATCAATAGACTTCAGTCTCTTCGACGTGCTGCTCCCGGTGAAATTATGCATCCTCTTGGACTTCCCTTCGTCCACTGCATCAAAACAAAGACCTTGTCCTTGGATCTATCGAAATCCTTTGACGAAGGTCTCCTTCGTCTGTAGTGTCCCCTATGACTCACCTCATACTGACTCTGTTCGCCCGACTTCCCATAACGGCCGATGTGAGTTTCCTTGTCTCTTGTCATGCTGCGGAACAGTTGGGACTATCTTCTGTCCTCCCTTATGGGTATTAGTTTTGGCTACTGGTGTCGGCATGTCTTGCAACGGGAATGATGGCTGCATCACGTTGTTTTGCATGATAAAGTTGACCACTGTTTATAGGTCTATCAACTTGTTCGCCATTTCTTTCATCTCTTCATCCATCTTCAGGCATCTATCCTTTTACACCTAGAGGTCATTTTCATTGTAGTAATCATCTCGGCCTCCTTTCTTCAGGCCATTGCGCCTCTTGCCGGCATCATTCACTCTAGGATTCGGCTCTTTTACTCCTTCATTACGGTTTTTTTCTCTGGCATTAGGATCCACATATTCGTCTTCCTCACTGTGGATGTCGTCCCCAGTTCTCTCTTCCTGCCCGTTGTTGGTCATCTATTCTCCTTAAGTTCCCACAGACGGCACCAAATCGTGGGTGTTGATTTCCAATCACACAACCAAATAGGGAACTCAGTTGGAGAACACTGGTAGAATAAATTGAGCCAACTACTTGCCAACAAGAAGATGAGAATACCGTGGTAGTTCGTCTACCTGGGGGCACTTTAACAATCAAATCAGTAATGTTGTCTCTCACAGATATGAAAATAGTACTTAAACTCACTAGAAAAAACTTGCCCTAGACCCACGAGGATGCCTCACTTTTATAACCAACAATGACTTGATCACCTAGAAGCCTCACTTCATTAGATTCAGGCTCAATGCTCATCCTAGACTCTTAACTAGATAGCGATAAACTCCTCATGAGCCTTATTCTTATCTAGACTAAGAGCTTCTTCTATTCTAGGACTCTTGTCCGTTATCCGGATACCTCAGGATTTCGACATTACCGCAAAACATCTCGGCAATGCCGCGATCACCTCGGCAACGTGACTCATCCATGTGGCACCTTAGCCGACATCTCGGGCTATCTTGGCGGCGTGGTATCATTCGTAAAATACTTTGCCACAAAATGAATTTCTAGTCACAGGAATGATATATATAAATGCCCATGCACTTTACAATTCCTAATGATGTTTTAGAAATACTACTATTGGAATATACCTGAACTCCAATAAAACACCTAAGGATATAATGATCCAGTAAAGATGGGATATAAGGGTACAAGAGTTTTAGGAGGATATGTAATACTTAAAGATAAATATTGGATATAATATGTTATAAGATATGAGATGGATTATACTTATACTATGTTTGGTTAAGACAGGATATAGGATGGGATAATAAGAGAATGATTATTTTTTACCTTTAGATGAATGATGAGCTATGTCCAACGGTAGGGGATATACAATGTCGTGAGGGTGGTATTGCATATCCCTTCCTTTTGCATCATATACTATCCGGACTCCCTATATCAGGAGCAACCAAACATGAGATATAGGGAGACAAAAAAATATGTGGGACCCACTTCATATTACATCTTGTCCCGAACCCATATCTGGTAAATAAATAGGGCCTTTGGAAATAGATACAAATCAACAGTTGATAACTTATTTTGCAAGGGGAGGATTTTATTCAAACACTTTGAAAGTTGGTGAATAAAACATAAATTTTCATTAATCTAAAATAGGAAAATAGCTCCTGTCTATTTATACTTTTTCATACTCTATTTTTTGGGTCTCATCCCGAATGCACAAAGATGATTCGAATAATTCATCTAGTAGGCTCAGCAGTAAAGATGAGTTGTGCAAAAAATTAATTTCATTGGTTATCACTAGACAAATAAATAAATTACATTTTGTTTTTTAAAATAGACGAAAATTATGAATTTAAATTTGAATAATCTATTTTATAAAATAAAGTGCAATTTCTTATTCATTGATATCCAATGAAATTGATTTTTTTTTTTCAATAGACGGTCTTTACTATAAGATTTATGAGATAAATGTTTCGGATTATTATTATAGGCCTTGAGTAGGGCCCACAAAATGAAGTATGAGAGAGTATAGAAGATAACGGTATGGATAGGAGCCATTCTCCCAAAATAGTGAGGCTTACAACTTTTTGGGGGAGATAATAGGGGTTCATCATGTAGGGTTTTTCAAATTATTCATGTAAAAAATTAAATTGATCGAATAATTGTAACTACATGATCAAATTACATTTATTAGTAAAAAGTAAATGACAAATATAATTTTAAGAATAGACTATTTATTATTTTGAGGACAAATGTGGTTTAGTGTTGTTGTCTAATCAACCTAATCTTTTACATCAAGTTAGAGAACTATAAAAAATGAATAATTTAAATGATAAACGTAGATAAGGTGGTGGGCCATCGAGCTCAACATGATAGTCTAGTCGGTTAGCCCAACGAGAGAATGTCATTTAAAAAATGAATAAAGTTTTTGTCCAGTCCATTTATTTGGAGTCGTTCGTACAATTTGCTTCTTGTGTACTTGTCGCGATATTTAAATCTTTTTATCTTATCATGAAAATTATCTATGTAGAAAGTTTTATGGAACTGACTTAAAAAATCTAATAGGAATATGGGTTCACCAATAAGTCTTTCTTAACTTTTTGGTGCATCAAAAAGTCTCATTCACTTTTAATTGGTACTACAAAATTTTATTTGCTATTTTTTAAATTACATTTCATAGAAAGTGTCACTAATTGTTAGTTGTTAGTTGCTAGTTGTTAGTTGTGATCAAGTTTTTAATTTGGCTTTTCTTTTCCATCTCTTGTTCCTCTGTCAACTGGACTAGAGATACGTTTGTAAGTGTGGGATCGAGAGGTAGTGAAGGCGCCCGAAGGAAGTCGGAAACTTTGCTATTCTGGGATGTTGAATACCGATTGCTCGGTACGTAGCCGAGGAGCTCGTGGCAATCTCGGTGCTGGTACCTCAGCGTGGCCCTGATTGCCTCTTTATTGGGATAAAGGTAGTTGGCTCGTAACTCTTTAATAGCTGTAAAAAGAAGGTGATTAGCTTGGTGTAATGAATATCGACAGTTAATTAACTAGGAAGCTCGACTTACATTAAGAACCAAAATCTTTACTGATGTACCAACTGGGCACTTCAGCTGTCTCATAATTGCCAGACACCGAGAAGAAATCGTCGTCGTGCATATCTTTGTCTGGTGTGCCGGTCACTATTTTTTCTCTACCGGTCTTATTTTTAAATAATAGCTATAGCCATCTTTTGTGCGACCGAGTGTGTATTGGCGCAAGATCTCGGCCAGTCTTAAAATCAAACGTACCCGGTGATTTAGCTCGACAACGCCGTTTATTATTCTGTATGTGTTGGTCGATACTTGTGTGGGAGCTAGTGTGACAACCCTTACCTCTGATTAATGCTAAACTGTGACTGAGCATGATAAGTAACTGATTAGGATGAAATCCTAAACTGATTGCATGAGTATGTTGTTTAAATGCATTTCTATCTGTTTGATTTCTGAATGATCTGTTCATGTCTTAAGTTTCTAACTGCAAATTAAAGGCCTTATCGACAGCCAAATCAGAAATTGATTAGTGTTTTATGCTATTTAGAATTTATATGATTTTATGGTAGATTTAATTAAAATTTGATTTGGGATGATTAAATTAGATTTAATAAAGCTAAATCACATTAGTTCAAGAAATTACCTTTTTGCCATTGTAGTGGGCCACCTTGTTAAACTTTGTTTGGAGCCTTTTGATGCATCGTTTTGTTCATCTTTTGAGACCAAATCGAGAGAGAAAGGGAGAGTAGGAGAAATTGGGATTCAACAAGAAATTTGTTTGGAAATTAGGAGAATTGAAGAAGTTTTACAAGACTAGGCTCCTAAACCTTAAAATTCAAGACCTAAGGTAAGAATGCATCTTCTTGATTATGAGTTAAGGGCTATTTTGGGAAGATGGTTGTAATCAACTTTTTGGTGAAAAGCTGCTTATAAGAAGCTTTTTTGTGAGAGAGGAAGTTGGTAATAATCTGAAAAGCAGATTATTACCAACTTCCCAAAATAGGCCTAAGTTGTGTCTTGCACGGTTCATGGAAAGATTAGTGATTTAAGGCAAGAATTAGCTTAATGTGTTGAATTAAGAGTTAATTCATGCATACATGTACACATTCTTGGAATTTGAGGTTGTTTTCATAAAATCCTCACATGCATGTCCATATTCTAGTTGTAGTTCATGAATTCATCATGTTTTTGGAGGGATTGACCCATTTGATCAAGTGTTAGAAGCTTTGAATTCAATTGAATATATGCATGTTATATGTACATCATGTTCTTGAAGTTTTAATTGAAATTGTGTTCAATTGACTTAGCTTTGGGCTTTGATTTTACAAATTGATCTTCAAAACATGTTGTATTATTGGTTTTCAAGTGTTTTCCAGAAAATGGGCCCAAAAGGTTGAGTTTTGATGTGTTGAATGCTTGGTTTGAGCTTTGAAGGCAAATCTGGAAATTCCAGAATTTGGCTTCCTCGCTCGAGCGAAGGATTCCATGCTCGAGCGACCATCGTTTGTTTAGAGCTCCACTTGAGCGGAGGAATGCTAGCTCAAGCGTAAATTGCAAGCTCTCAGGTTTTTGGTGCATGCAGATGCACGCTCGAGCGAAGAGACCTACGCTCGAGCGAGCATCGAGCGGAGATTTTTAACAACCAGTACTTTTGCATTTTTACAGACCGCTCGAGCGAAGGAGTTCATGCTCGAGCGACCCCACTGTCTTGGCAAGCTCGCTCGAGCGAAGAAAACCACGCTCGAGCGAGACCCCTGTTTTCAGCAAATTTTGAAAAGTGTTTTAAAGTGCATCTTTGCATCTTCATTCCATCCTAGGCATTCCTAGGCCTAATTTAAGGCATTTTAATGAGGATAATGCTATAGAACCACACTGAGTCAAGATAGGGACTAAGTTATTGTTTCCCAAACGTGCAACTTAGTGTGTGTTCGTTTTGTAACTGTGTAGGGTTAGCATCCAAGGACGCTCACTAGCCTATCTGTAGCCCAGTACTCTGTGAGTAATAATGTTGTAAAGATACGTTCAAATATGATTATTTCTAAACGATTGACTGTACCATTTTCTGAAATGATATTTCTTACTGAATGAATGTTTGTCCTATTTGTGAACTGTACTCGTGGCATCCATAGCAACTTATTGTTACTGTACTGTTACTGCTATTGTTACAGAGATCTCTGTCGGTTCCAATGTTTAGAACCACTACTGTTTACTGATATGATGGCCATCAACTGATTGTTCGGTCTGTTAAGACCTACTATACTGTTTTGCTATTGGATGTACCACATATGACTATCATGGTTTCTAAATGATTGATATGGCATGAATTATGAGCCACAGACTGAATGACTGATTTACTGATGTACTGTTTTAAATACTGAAAGGACATTCATTCTTAACCTCTTTACGTATATGTTATTCACTGGGCTTTAGCTCACTATTTATATTTATATGTAGGTGTCCAGGCACCAGACCGGAGCTAGGAGCGTCGGGTTAGCTCTTTTTTTGTCAAGCCAACCTTTGTGCCTCACTTCAAGGTTCCAAATCTATTCAAGCTAAGGCTTTTTGGGGTGTCTTAGATTTACCCTTTTGTTTCTATTCTGTAATACTTTTTAAGACTTGTACTGTACAGTTATGGTGAGGGGATTTGGTCTCTAACCTGGATGTTATGTATATGAGGTATATGTATATATGTTTTGGTTATGAATGCGAATGTGTTCAGAAAAGTCTTTTTGCATAAAGACTGTCACAGCTCATTGGACATCTCTTATTACTGTTTTGGCTTCCGCCAGTCCCAGACTGTCACAGCTCATTGGACATCTCTTATTACTGTTTTGGCTTCCGCCAGTCTCTGTACTCTGTACTACTATCTTTACTGTTAAGCAGGCCTTCGGTAATCACGGATTACTGGCCGGTTACGGTGCTAAACCCATAGGGGCGGGTTTGGGTCGTGACATAGTGGTATCAGAGCGATACCAAGCACGAGTTATACCGCACACACGTGTCCAAATGAGCTATAGGATGTCCTAGAAAAGTAAATAGGGCATTGCATGAACATGAAAAAGTGTGTGTGGCTATGACATAAATATATATGCTAATGTGCTAATGTGTTTAAGTATGCAACTGCCTATGTTTATGATTACCACATTGCCTATAGTGAAATGGAGAACGCCAGAAATGCCGATGAATCTGAATCATCTGAGGCAAGAATGGCAAGGCTGGAGAGAATGGTGGAACTATTGACTGAAACTCTAAGGCAACAACGGAACCAACAGCCCCCACCCCCTCCAGTACAGCCGGAACCAAATGTTAATGATGATATAATTGCTCTGACACAGAAGTTTAGCAAAATGAAACCACCAACATTCTAGGGAGGCCTTGAACCATTAAAGGCCGAAGCATGGGTCCTAAAAACAGAAAAATTGTTTGAAGTATTTCCATGTTCTAAAGCGCATAAGGTGTTATTGGCTACCTTCACCTTACAAGAAGAGGCCAGAAGGTGGTGGATGCTTGTTTGTGACACCAATACTGCTATGACTTGGACTCAGTTTAAAGAAGCCTTCTTTGAGAAATACTTCCCTCAGTGTGTCAGGGACCGCAAAGTGACTGAGTTTGAACAGTTGAAACAAGGTACCATGTCCATAGCTGAGTATGAATCTAAGTTCACCGAACTTGCCCATTATGCACCACACATGGTGGACACTGATTACAAAAAGGCCAGGAATTTTGAAGGCGGCCTCAATGTAGAGATACTTGAGAGAATTAATGTTCTGAAACTGTTTAAGTATGTAGATGTTCTTGACCGAGCAATAATAGCTGAGTTGAATATCGAAGCATTAAAACAGACTGAAACACCTATGACTGAGTGGCGCGGTAAGAGACCGGGCTTTAAGTTTAAGAAAGGCCAGAATAGTCCATTGAACAAGAAGCAGAATACAGGGTCAACAACCAGTTCTAGTCAGGGAAACAATTCCATACCACCATGCTTTGAAGGTGGTAAAAGGCACAAAGGGGTTTGCTATAAAGTTTATGGTGCTTGTTACAGGTGTGGCAAGGTAGGCCACATGGTCAAAGATTGCCCTTCCACTCCTCAAGGCAATAATAAAGCTGCAGTTAGCGCCGCAGCATCAACTGTGACACCAAAACCCAATCTTAAAGCTTCTAGAAAAGAGCCTTTGAGACAAGGCCGGGTGTTTGCACTCGTACCGGGAGATGTGCAGAATACCGAGACAGTTGTGTCAGGTACACTCTCAATTTGTGCTCAAAATGCTTATGTTCTGATTGATTCGGGGACTACACATTCATATGTCTCGCATGCTTTTTCGCGAAAACTAAATAGACCACTAGAACCCATGAACTACTTGTTAGCTGTATCTTCACTTGTTGGAGGATCCATGACTTGTGCTTATATGTACCCTGCATGTGAAATTATTGTTGGGGATGTTCATTTGTATATTGATTTACTGCCTTTGAATATCGATCATTTCGATGTGATATTGGGAATGGACTGGTTAACAAAATATCATGCTACCATAGACTGTGTAACGAAACAAGTTGTTTTCCGTCCACCTGGACTGCCTGAAATTGTGTTTAACGGAGTTGGTTTAGTACCTCCCCCATATCTGATTTCGTCCATGAAAGCTTTTAAATTGATTAAAAATGGGTGTAAAATGTATCTATGTTGTATATTGACTGTGTGGACATCCCCGAACGCCCCGAGAGGATGAATCCCGTTATGTTCGTTTTGGGCTCACCACAGTTCGGACTTAAATTGTCACAGTTCTTAATCTGATCTCACATTGTGCAATGTGAGATTGATAAATCACCAAAGAGTCCAAATTCGGCAAATCATTTTGGAAAATTGATTTTTAAGAAAGAAGTGCCAAACATGAACTGCTTTGCCAGATACAGAGTCGCCACCTAAATATTTTATTTTGGAGAATTTAGGAAATCCTGACTCGTTTGCCTAAAGCCACGTGTCCGTCATCACCAAAGTTGCCTCGGCTCGTGAACTTGGGTACGATTGGGGAAGGTCAGTTATGAGCACCCTCGCTCGTCCGATCAAAGATCGGCCTCTACTAACCATGATATCTCGTTTTTGAAAACACATGCGTTCTTATTCCGATTAATTAGCTAGAATTACTATGTGATGCGCACAGCAAAACAAGTATAGACTAGATCGCCTAATTTGGAACAAAGTATTGCATATCCGTTTGTTTGGAAAATGGTTTGAAGTTTGCTACTCGCAAGTAGGCTAAATCACGGATTTCAATGAATTATCCCAATTCAAGTAATCCAACCTTCACCCACAGGCATTCAGGCAGTAAATCAACTAAGCAAATAGCCTCATGGCAAGCATGCTATCATGGCAGCACTCACACTCATGCAAGATGCTAAAGCGAAAAAAAACACTTACAGTGTACTCCAAGCCAAAACAAAGAACTAGTTAGTAATCATGCATGATCGTAGTTCATGTTAAGATGGTTAATGCAACATAGGCAAAATGCAACTAAAAATAGGCTCGGCTATTCTAAGATGACATATGAGATGTAACAATTGATACACATATTCAAATTGGAATTGAAATACGATGTAGTTAGCATGATGTGCCGAGCCCGATGCATGCAAGATAGATGAATGTATGCAAACATGCAGAGCATAAGTATGCTAATTGAAAAATGACCTAAAACTAACCAACAAAAGCGGGTAAGTAAAAGGGAGAAAGAGATGGAGGTTGGAAGACATACAACACACGCACGCACACTTATTACAAAATTGGCCCTCTCTCGGAGGGTCCGAATAAATAATACAAGCCGCCTAATTAACTAACTAACAGGCTAATTAATTATTACAAAATCAAATGAATAACTAGCTACAACTAATTATTACACAACTTAATTAATTAACAAATTAATTAACTAACTAATGAATGACAACAAACAAATAGGGAAAGCAGTAAACGATGTTGTTCCAGCTCTGTTTGAAGAAGAGGAGGGTATGCATGCTCGCTTTGGTCCTTCGCCTCGAAACGCCTTCCGGTTGCTCTTTAGAGGCTCTGTTTGCAGGGTGTCTTCCAGTGTTTGTTGTTGGAACTTACCAAAACACTACTGGGGAGTTCACCAGTGGCCTGCCGGCCATGGAGGGAGATCTGCCAGCCAACAACAGGGCACTGCCGGCCATCAGTGGTGCACTGCCAACCATTGGTGTGCTGTGACACCAAGCTGCAACAAAGCACAAAATAGAGAAAATGGAGGGTCTCCTAAGGACATGTACGCACTATACCACCCCATATCACCTCAAACATCAAGGGAGAGGCCTAGTCGGATCCACGACCATCAATCACGCGTCCCGATGCATGATGGCCAAAGATCCAACTTGTGCAAATCAATATGAAAATGAATGCACAAATAAAGCAAGTAAAGCCTAGAAGTCTATCATGAATCATCAAGAGCTTCGGCGACCGAGAATTGAGACACGTTCCATCACTCGGAGTATGAAACGTCCCTCGTTCCTCATGCTTGGATTAACACTTAATCTAAATAATACAACGCGTAAGCATGGCAAACATGTAATATGAACAACCTAACAAGGCTAATGACATGCAACAAGCAATAGGCATGATGTGAGGTAACAACCTTGGACAACATAACAAAATGCAACATGGACATGCAACAACATGTAATGGGGCTAGCATGCGACAATATGCAAAGATGAAGCAAGCATACAACAATATGCAAGGCAAGCATGTGACAACATGCAAAGGGATGGACTTAAACTAATGTGGGCAGCTCTCAACTAAGCCCAAATCAGTGGCCATAAGTGATGAATTGATGGCATGAAAAGCATGAAATGGCAAGACAAACATGTATGCCAAATGGCTCAAGTATTAAGGCATAAAGAGGACAACTCTTAAGCACACTTAAGGAACAACAAATGTGTAAGTGTAACAACACTAGATGCACTGAAATGAGATGATAAACGATGCCAAATCATTTAAACAACACAAGTAAAGCATGCGAAGGTCCTAAGTCATGAAAGCTAGCAAAGAGCAATACAAAGGAGGCATGTAATAGGTGGCATGAACGCATGAACTAAGCATGGACAGAGCTTAATAAGGTCTAAACAAAGACTTAAACATGCTGGAATGAAGGCTCAAATACCTAGGCATGCAAGCATACAAGCTAAGCCATAAACTAGGCAATAATGCACAACACTCAAAGACACTTGAAGCATGGATGAAGTGGGAATGTGGCAATGTTACATGCTCTGAAATGAAGTATTAAGTGATGCCAAATCATCTAAATAGCTCAGGGATAGCATGCATGAATCACCGAAACACAAAGCTTGCAAGGCCAATTACACTACAGTTATACAAAGCATGAAGGATATGGCAAGGGCAACCCAAAACAGTCCTAGTACATGTTAATATGAGACTAAAACATGCATGGAAGTAAGCCAAACAAGCTAGCATACAATGCTAAAACATAGGACATGCAAGGCTACAAAAGAGGCAATGCACTACACTTATTGGAACCAATCATGGCATTACTAGGACAACATAAAATAGAGTTACATTATGGTATAACAAGACCAAAAATGCACTGAAAGGATGAGCCAAAGGCTTAAGCTTAATGGCATGCACAAAAACCCATTCTTGAGGCATAAAGCACAAGCTCTATAAAGCATTCAAAACATGTCAAATGCAAGTGAACAACAACATTTCCTGGACTAAAATAGCATGTGGAATGAGGGCAAGGCATGCAAACATCACATGTATAGCATGGCAGGGGCCTCAAAACCCAAGACTAGCCTAAACATTTATACTATAGCCATACAAAGCATGAGTGATATGGCCATGACAGCTCAAAACAATCCTAGAACAGCTCAAAATAAGCATAAAATCATGTTAGAGCAAAGCCAAAATATGCTAGTATGATGAGTCAAAACATCATACACAAAGGACTAGTAAACAAGATTTGTTCTACGCCTATATGGAGCATGCAAAGGATGATCAAACCAACTATGGATAGGGTCATGATATGCCAAATGAGGGCCAAATACATGCTGAAATGTAGACCAAACAAGCTAACATGACATGGCAAAGCATGGAGCATATGAAGCTAGTTTAGGGGATTTACACCACAAGTGTATCATGCAAGCATGGAGTGACAAAACTAACCCAAAACAGATTCATGGCATGGTAAAACATCACCAAAAATCCATTGAAATGGACTCAACACAAGCTAAGCACACATGCTACTTTGATGAGCTATGAATGGAGTTACATTACACATACAAGATGCATGCAAAATATGACCAAACCAGCCATGGATAGGGCCAAGGTAGGTCCTAGAAGTCACAAAAATAGGCCTGAACCAAGCCTCAAAAATGCATAGAGGGATGGTCCTTTGGAAGGCAAAAAATACAAGCAAAGAGGAACCAAAAGAGAGGGGGCCACCCCCTCTGATTAAGGACCTCAAAACCACACCTTTACCACTAAAAATCCACTAGATTTCAGTGGTAGGAAGGCCAAATCAAGGCTAGCTCGGAGGCCTCAAGGAATGGCTTAAAACAAAGCCAAACAAAGCATGCAAGGGGGTTACACACCCCTAACAGCAAAATGACCTTAACCAAACTTAAAAAGCACTTAAATACAAGAATTTTTTCAATTATAATCAAAGTCCAAATCAATATGCAAGGAGGGCTAAAGTGAGGCACAAGAAAGTGCAAAAATGGGGAAAAAACTCACCCTTGAAGACCCACTTCGAAACCGCCAACTTCAGGGGGTGGAAACCAGTTTTCAGAGCTCAAGAATCCCTCCCAAGAAGCTTAGTCCAATGGTGGTGGTGTATCTCTATGTGTTGTAGTGTAAAAGTGCAAGGAAATCCAATTTCTAAGCACAAAATACAAACAATATAGAGAGAAAGAGAGGTTTTTCTCTTCAAAATGGCTCAACCTTAGGCAAAGAGGGAGGCCTCTTGCTTATATAGAGGAATGCAAAACCAAAGCTTCTTCAAGAAGCTTTGCAAGGGCTTTATCCCTCCATACACGTGTATGGAGGGCAGAAAACAAAAATCCAGCTGGCTCAAAAGATTTGGAGGAAAACTAGCTGAGACATGGGGGGTGCCGGCCATCAGTAATGGCCGGCAGTGGCTCACTGATGGCCGGCAGGGCATTATCAGTGGCCGGCAGGAACAAGTAAATGGCCGGTAGTGCCATGCCATGGCTGGCAGTGCACCAAGAAGGTCACTTTGAAAGGACCTAGCCAAGGTCCAAAAAAAAAAAGGCAGAAAGGATATAGGGTCCGGGAAGCTCGAACCGGTGACGTTCCGCCGCGACAGTCAAGTACTCAGCGAGCAATCGAACTAGCGTTGGGTGTACCTGTAAGCACAACCAAGTCTCGAGGACGGTCAAAAATAGGGTGCCTACAGACTGTACCTACTGATGCTAAAGCTAACGTGAACAGTATTCCTATAGTTAGAGAATTCCCAGATGTTTTTCCAGATGACTTGCTAGGGGATTTGATTGTCAGGGAGATTGAGTTCACCATTGATGTGATTCCAGGTACACAGCCAGTTTCCAAAGCTCCGTACAGAATGACACCTACCGAGTTGAAAGAACTAAAAGTTCAGCTGCAAGAATTGTTAGATAAGAAGTTTATCAAGCCCAATACTTCACCATGGGGCGCACCCGTTTTATTTGTGAAGAATAAAAACGGCTCACTGAGACTCTGCATTGACTATCGTGAACTGAACAAGGTAACAGTGAAAAACAAATATCCATTGCCTCACATTAATGACTTATTTGATCAGTTATAGGGTGCTCAAGTGTTCTTCAAAATTGATCTTAGATCCGGATACCACCAGCTGAAAGTCAAACCAGAGGACATTGAAAAGATTGCCTTTCGAATGAGGTACAGACATTATGAGTTTCTTGTTATGCCTTTCGGAGTTACCAATGCACCTACTGCATTTATGGACCTTATGAACAGAATTTTCAAACCATTCCTCGATGAATTTGTAATTGTGTTTATAGATGACATTCTGATTTATTCCAAGAGTAAAGAGGAACATGAACATCATTTGAGAATTACCTTACAGACCTTAAGAGAACAGAAACTGTATACAAAACTAACTAAATGTGAATTTTGGCTTGATCATGTGATGTTTTTGGGACATGTGATTAGCAAGGATGGTATTTCAGTTGACCCACAGAAGATTGAAGCAGTAGTGAATTGCCCCAGACCGTCTAATGTTACTGAGGTTCGAAGTTTCCTAGGCCTAGCCGGGTATTACAGAAGGTGTCACAACCCTCACCACTGATTAGTGCTAATCTATGATTAAGCATGATAAGTGACTGATTAAATTGAAATTCTGAACTGATTGCCTGAGTGTACTGGTTTAAATGCATTTCTATCTGTTTTCCATTAATTGACCTATTCATGTTTTAAGTTTCGAACTGTAAATTGAAGGCTTTATCGACGGCCGAATCTGAAATTGATTAGTGTTATGTGTTAATTAGAATTTATGTGATTTTATGGTAGATTTGATTGAAATTTGATTTGGTATGATTAAATTAGATTAAATAACATTAAATCACAATAGTTCAAATAATTACCCTTTTGCCATGTTAGTGGGCTATCTCATAAAACATGTTGAGCCTTAATTTATATCTTTTCCTCATCCATTTCTTGAGCCTAGTCGTGTAAGAGAGAGGGAGATAGGAGAGAATTGGTTTTAACTAGTTTTTGCTTGGAGAATTAGAAGAATTGAAGAGGTTTTACAAATTAGGATCCTACACCTTAAAATTGAAGACCTAAGGTAGAGATTCATCCTTTTAATTTTGTATTTAAGTTGTTGCATGCATAGTCTATGGTGAAATTGGTGTTTAAAGTCAAGTCATGGCTTAAATAGTTGAATTGAAGTTTAAATCATGCATGCATGTACATATTATGAAGTTTAAGGTTGTTTTCCATGCAATTTTTACATGCATGTCCATGTTGTAGTAGTGGTCCATGAATTCACCATGATTTTGAGCTTAAACTTGCATTTGATTGTAGTTTGGAGCATTGGAATTCAAATGAACACATGCATGTTACATTCACATCATGCTCTTGAAGTTTCTTTGAAAATTGTGTTCAATTAAATTACCTTTGGGCTTTGATTTTGCAAATTGATCTTTGAAACATGTTATATTATGGGTTTTAAAGTGTTTTCTAGAAAATTAGCCCAGAAGGATCGAATTTGATGCTTTAAAAGTTGAGTTTGTGTTTGGAGGTTCAATCTGGAAATTCCAGATTTTGGACCCACGCTCAAGCATAAGACTCCACGCTCGAGCGTACACTCTAAGTCATGCACTTCTGCTCGAGCGTAGAAAGTCACGCTCGAGCGTGAAATGCGTATGTCCAGAAGTTCATGTGTTTTACAGTCCGCTCGAGCGAGAGAATTCATGCTCGAGCGAGGACCTGAGTCTCATGCTCGAGCGGAGGTCGAGCGTCTGTCGAGCACGAATTGCATGCATCCAGTTCTTTTCATGAAATTTACAATCTGCTTGAGCGAAGGAAGTCATGCTCGAGCGGAGATCCTTTGTCTGCATGTCCGCTCGAGCGCAGAAAGCCACGCTCGAGCGTGGACCTCTTTTTAGCAAATTTTGAAAAGTGTTTCAGAGTGCATCTTTGCATCCTCTTTCCATCCTAGGCATCCTGGGCCTAGTTTAAGGCATCTTATTGAGGTTAATGCTATAGAACCACACCGAGTCAGATAGGGACTAAGTTAATGTTTTCCCAAGTGTGTAACTTAGTGTGTGTGTTCTTCTGTAACTGTGTAGGGTTGGCATCCGGAGACGCTCACTAGCCTATCTGTAGTCCAGTGCTCTGTGAGTAACAATGTTGTAAAGATTTGTTCAATTGAGATTATTTTCTGAATGAATGACTGAACTGCTTTATAAAATAACACTGTTTACTGAATGAATATTTATCCTATTTATGAACTGTATTCGTGGCATTCATAGCAACCTACTGTTACTGTTACTGTTACTGTACTGCTACTGTCACAGAGATCTCTGTCGGTTCCAATGTTTGGAACCACTACTGTTTACTGATATAATGGGCATCAACTGACTGTTCGGTCTGTTAAGACCTACTGTACTGTTTTGCTATTGGATGTACCACATATGACTGCTATGATTGAATAACTGATATACTGATACAAATGACTGTTTTCAATACTGAAAGGACATTCATTCCTCACCTCTTTACGCATATGTTATTCATTGGGCTTAGCTCATTGTTTATATTTATATATAGGTGTCCAAGCACCGGACTGGAGCTAGATGCATCGGGTTAGCTCCCTTTTTGTCAAGCCAACCTTTATACCTCACCTCGAGGTTCCAAGTCTGTCCAAGCTAAAGCTGTATTGGGGTGTTATAGATTTCCCCTTTTTGCTTATGTTTTGTATCGACTGAATAAGTCTTGACTGTATAGTACTGTTTCAGGGACTTGATCCCTAACCTGGATGTTATGCGCACCTGTTATGTAAATATGTTTTGGCTATGAATGTGCATGTATTTAGAAAAGCTTTTTACATTCAGACTGTCACAGCTCATTGGACATTTTTATTTACTGTTTTGGCTTCTGCCAGCCCCTGTACTCTGTATTACTGTCTTTATTGTTAAGCAGGCCTTCGGTAATCACGGATTACTGGCCGGTCTCGATACTAAACCCATAGGGACGGGTTTGGGTCGTGACAGAGTGGTATCAGAGCGATACTCAAACCACAAGTTATACCGCACACACGTGTCCAAATGAGCTATAGGATGTCCTAGAAAAGTAATTAGGGCATTGCATGAGCATAAGAAAGTGTGTGTGGCCATGACATGAATACAAGTGCTAATGTGCTAATGTGTTTAAGTATGCAACTGCCTATGTTTATTATTACTATATTGCCTATAGTGAAATGGACAATACAAGGAATGCTGATGAAACAGAATCATCTGGCCAGAATGGCAAGGTTAGAAAGAACGGTTGAACTGTTGATGAAGGCCCTAAGGCAACAACAGAACCAACAATCCCCACCTCCTCCAGCACAGCCAGAACAGAATGTTAATGAGGACATAATTGCTTTGACACAGAAGTTCAGCAAAATGAAACCACCATCCTTTCAAGGAGGCCTTAAACCACTAAAGGCCGAAGCGTGGGTTCTTGAGACAGAAAAATTATTTGAAGTGTTTCCATGTTCTAAGCACATAAGGTGTTATTAGCTACCTTCACCTTACAAGAAGAGGCCAGACGGTGGTGGATGCTTGTACGCGACACCAATACTGCTATGACTTGGGCTCAGTTTAAGGGAGCCTTCTTTGAGAAATACTTCCCTCAGTGTGTCAGGGATCGCAAGGTGACTGAGTTTGAACAGTTGAAACAAGGTACCATGTCCGTAGCTGAGTATGAATCTAAATTCACTGAACTCGCCAGGTATGCACCACATATGGTGGACACTGATTACAAAAAGGCCAGAAAGTTTTGAAGGCGGCCTTAATGTAGAGATACTTGATCGAATCAATGTATTGAAACTGCTTAAGTATGCGGATGTTCTTGACCGGGCAATAATGGTTGAGTTGAATATCGAATCATTGAAATAGACCGAAATACCAGTGACTGAATGGCGCGGTAAGAGACGGGGTTTTAAGTTTAAGAAAGGCCGAAACAGTTCATCGAACAAAAAGCAAAATACAGGGTCAACAACCAGTTCCAGTCATGGAAACAATTTCATACCGCCTTGATTAGAGTGTGGAAAAAGACACAAAGGGGTTTGCTATAAAATTTACGGAGATTGTTACAGGTGTGGCAAAGTAGGCCACATGGTCAAAGATTTCCCTTCCACTCCCCAAGGCAATAGTGAAGCTGCAGCTAGCGCCGCAGCATCAACTGTGACACCGAAACCTAACCCCAAAACTACTGGAAAAGAGCCTCTAAGGCAAGGCCAAGTGTTTGCACTCATACCGGGAGATGTGCAGAATACCGAGACCGTTGTGTTAGGTATACTCTCAATTTGTGCTCAAAATGCTTATGTTCTGATTGATTCGGGGTCTACACATTCATATGTCTTGTATGTTTTTTCGCAAAAATTAAATAGACCACTGGAACCCATGAACTATTTGTTAGCTGTATCTTCACCTATTGGGGGATCCATGACTTGTGCTTATATGTACCCTGCATGTGAAATTATTGTTGGGGATGCTCATTTGTATATTGATTTACTGCCCTTGAATATCGATCATTTCGATGTGATATTGGGAATGGACTAGTTAACAAAATATCATGCTACCATAGATTGTGTAACGAAACAAGTTGTTTTCCGTCCACCTGGACTGCCTGAATTTGTATTTAGTGGAGTTGGTGTAGTACCTCCCCCATATCTGACTTCGTCAATGAAAGCTTTGAAACTAATTAAAAAGGGGTGTAAAGGGTATCTATGTTGTGTATTGACTGTACCTACTGATGCTAAAACTAATGTGGACAGTATTCCTATAGTCAGAGAATTCCCAGATGTTTTTCCAGATGATTTGCCAAGGGATTTGATTGATAGGGAGATTGAGTTCACCATTGACGTGATTTCGGGTACCAGCCAGTTTCCAAAGCTCCGTACAGAATGGCACTTACTGAATTGAAAGAACTAAAAGTTCAGTTGCAAGAATTGTTAGATAAGAAGTTCATCAGGCCTAGTACTTCACCGTGGGGCGCACTAGTTTTGTTTGTGAAAAAGAAAGACGGCTCACTGAGACTCTGTATCGACTACCGTGAACTGAACAAGGTAACAATGAAAAACAAATATCCATTGCCTTGTATTGATGACTTATTTGATCAGTTACAGGGTGCTCAAGTGTTTTATAAAATTGACCTTAGATCTGGATACCACCAGTTGAAAGTCAAGACAGGGGCCATTGAAAAGACTGCCTTTCGAACGAGGTACGGACATTATGAATTTCTTGTTATGCCTTTCGGAGTTACTAATGCACCTGCTGCATTTATGGACCTTATGAATAGAATTTTCAAACCATTCCTCGATGAATTTATAGTTGTTTTCATAGATAACATTTTGGTTTATTCCAAAAGCAAGGAAGAACATGAACGTCATTTGAACATTGCCTTACAGACCTTAAGAGAACAAAAATTGTATGCAAAACTAACTAAATGTGAATTTTGACTTGATAACATGATGTTTTTGGGACATGTGATTAGTAAGGATGGCATTACAGTTGACCCACAGAAGATTGAAATAGTAGTGAATTGGCCTAGACCGACAAATGTTACTGAAGTTCAAAATTTCTTAGGCTAAGCCGGGTACTACAGAAGGTTTGTGAGAGACTTGTCCAAAATTGCCTTACCATTGACTCAGTTGACTCAAAAGGGGATATCATTTGACCGGACCGATCAGAGAGAATCAGCTTTTCAAGAGTTAAAGACTCGACTTGTGACTGCACCGATTCTCACCCTACCCTCAGGTACGGATGGTTTTACTATTTTAGTGATGCTTCTTATAAGGGTTTGGGATGTGTATTAATGAAGAATGGTAAAGTTATTGCGTATGCTTCCCGACAACTGAGACCACATGAAAAGAACTACCCGACCCATGACTTAGAACTTGCTGCGGTGGTGTTTGCACTGAAAATTTGGCGTCACTACCTTTATGGGGCAACATGTGAGGTGTATACAGACCATAAGAGTTTGAAATACTTCTTCACACAGAAAGAACTAAACATGAGACAGCGGAGATGGTTAGAACTAATAAAAGACTATGACCTGCAAATTTTGTACCATCCAGAAAAGCTAACACCGTTGCCGATGCACTGAGCCAAAAATCGATTGGAAATTTGGCCGGTTTACTCACCGGGCAGAAAGAATTGCTATGTGACCTTGAAAAATTCGAAGTTGAGATTGTTTTGCATGAAAAATGTGGAACATTGGCAGCTATTTCTGCTCAACTGGCACTTATTGAGGAGATTAAAGAGAAACAGCAACAGGATAACTTTTTGAAAAAGGTCGTCGATGAACGAGAGTCCAAACTGAGGCCGGATTTTAAATTTGCGAACAATGTATTGAAGTTTCAGGGAAGGTTGTGTGTACTGAATGATTCTAAACTAAAAAGACGAATTCTGCAAGAGGGCCACAATTCGAAACTGTCTATCCATCCAGGAAACACGAAAATGTACCAAGACTTGAAATTGAATTTCTGGTGGCCTTGAATGAAGAAAGAGCCTGCTGACTTTGTATCGAAATGCCTACATTGCCAACAAGTCAAAGTCGAACATCAACGACCCGCAGGCTTACTGCAGCCCTTTCCAATACCAGAGTGGAAATGGGAACATATTACTATGGACTTCATTGTCGATTTACCTCGCTCTAGTAAAGGTATGGATTCGATTTGGGTTATTGTTGATAGATTGACTAAATCTGCTCACTTCTTGCTTGTCAAAACAATTTATAATGCGGACAAATTGGTTATAATTTATATTGATGAAATTGTTAGACTGCATAGAGTGCCTGTATCCATTGTCTCTAATAGGGACTCGAAGTTTACATCGAGATTTTGGCAAAGCCTACAGACAACATTGGGTACTGAACTGAGACTGAGTAGTGCATACCATCCTCAGACAGATGGCTAGTCAGAAAGAACCATCCAGACTCTGGAGGATTTACTACGAATGTGTGTTCTTGATTTCCAAGGAAATTGGGAAAGTCATTTACCTTTAGCCGAGTTCGCCTACAACAACAGTTTTCATTCGAGCATTAGTATGGTGCCTTTCGAGGCTTTATATGGCAGAAAATGTCGATCTCCTATTTGCTGGGCAGAAGTTGGAGATGGGCCTTTGCTTGGGCCCGAAATTGTACATGAAACTACCGAAAAGGTGAAACTGATTCAATAGAGATTGAAAACTGCACAGAGCCGACAGAAAAGTTATGCAGACATCCGAAGACGAGACAGAGAATATGAAGTAGGTGATCATGTTTTTGTGAAAGTGACACCGATGAAGGGACAGACTCGTTTTGGGGCTAATGGCAAACTAGCACCGAGATACGTTGGGCCGTATGAAATTATTGAAAAGATTAATCCAGTGGTGTATCAGGTAGCGCTCCCTCCTGAAATGGAGCATATGCATAATGTCTTCCATATTTCAATGTTGAGGGATTACCTCCGGGATCCCTTCCATGTGATCGAGCCTACCCGTGTAGTGCTAAGTGATGACTACACCTATGAAGAACGACCTATTCAGATTGTAAATCGACGGACCAAGAAGTTGAGGAACAAGGAAATTCCGTTAGTGAAAGTAGATTGGCAAAACCATGTTGGCGTCTATGCCACTTGGGAAAGGGAAAATGATATGAGGAAAAGATATCCGGAACTGTTCCCTCTGGATCCGGTGTTCTTTCAAAATGAAGGTAATTCGAGTTTGGAGGACCAAACTCTTTGTAAGGAGGGGAGACTGTGATAACCCTCACCACTGATTAGTGCTAATCTATGATGAAGCATGATAAGTGACTGATTAAACTGAAATTTTGAACTGATTGCCTAAGTGTACTGGTTTAAATGCATTTCTATCTGTTTGCCATTAATTGACCTGTTCATGTTTCAAGTTTCGAACTGTAAATTGAAGGCCTTATCGACGGTCGAATCTGAAATTGATTAGTGTTATGTGTTAATTAGAATTTATGTGATTTTATGGTAGATTTAATTGAAATTTGATTTGGTATGATTAAATTAGATTAAATAACATTAAATCACAATAGTTCAAATAATTACCCTTTTGCCATGCTAGTAGGCCATCTCATAAAACATGTTGAGCCTTAATTTATATCTTTTCCTCATCCATTTCTTGATCCTAGCCGTGTAAGAGAGAGGGAGATAGGAGAGAATTGGTTTCAACTAGTTTTTGCTTGGAGAATTAGAAGAATTGAAGAGGTTTTACAAATTAGGCTCCTACACCTTAAAATTGAAGACCTAAGGTAGAGATTCATCCTTTTAATTTTGTATTTAAGTTGTTGTATGCATAGTCCATGGTGAAATTGGTGTTTAAAGTCAAGTCATGGCTTAAAGAGTTGAATTGAAGTTTAAATAATGCATGCATGTACATATTATGAAGTTTAAGGTTGTTTTCCATGCAATTTTTACATGCATGTCCATGTTGTAGTAGTGGTCCATGAATTCACCATGATTTTGAGCTTAAACTTGCATTTGATTGTAGTTTGGAGCATTGGAATTCAAATGAACACATGCATGTTACATTCACATCATGCTCTTGAAGTTTCTTTGAAAATTGTGTTCAATTGAATTACCTTTGGGCTTTGATTTTTCAAATTGATCTTTGAAACATGTTACATTATGGGTTTTAAAGTGTTTTCTAGAAAATTAGCCCAGAAGGATCGAATTTGATGCTTTAAAAGTTGAGTTTGTGCTTGGAGGTTCAATCTGGAAATTTCAGATTTTGGACCCACGCTCGAGCGTAGGACTCCACGCTCGAGCGTACACTCTGAGTCATGCACTTCCGCTCGAGTGTAGAAAGTCACGCTCAAGCGTGAAATGCGTATGCCCAAAAGTTCATGTGTTTTACAGTCCGCTCGAGCGAGAGAATTCACGCTCGAGCGAGGACCTGAGTCTCACACTCGAGCGGAGATCGAGCGTCCGTCAAGCATGAATTGCATGCATCTAGTACTTTTCATGAAATTTATAGTCCGCTCGAGCGAAGGAAGTCACGCTCGAGCGGGGCTCCTTTGTTTGCATGTCCGCTCGAGCGTAGAAAGCCACGCTCGAGTGTGGACCTCTTTTTCAGCAAATTTTGAAAAGTGTTTCAAAGTGCATCTTTGTATCCTCTTTCCAACCTAGGCATTCCTAGCCTAGTTTAAGGCATCTTATTGAGGTTAATGTTTTCCCAAGTGTGTAACTTAGTGTGTGTGTTCTTTTGTAACTGTGTAGGGTTGGTATCCGGAGACGCTCACTAGCCTATCTGTATCCCAGTGCTCTATGAGTAACAATGTTGTAAAGATATGTTCAATTGAGATTATTTTATGAACGAATGACTGAACTGCTTTATGAAATAACACTATTTACTGAATGAATGTTTGTCCTATTTATGAACTGTATTCGTGGCATCCATAGCAACCTACTGTTACTGTTACTGTATTGCTACTGTCACAGAGATCTCTGTCGGTTCCAATGTTTGGAACCACTACTGTTTACTGACAAGATGGCCATCAACTGACTGTTCGGTCTGTTAAGACCTACTGTACTGTTTTGCTATTGGATGTACCACATATGACTGCTATGATTGAATAACTGATATACTGATACAAATGACTGTTTTCAATACTGAAAGGGCATTCATTCCTAACCTCTTTACGCATATGTTATTCACTGGGCTTAGCTCACTGTTTATATTTATATGTAGGTGTCCAGGCACCGGACCGGAGCTAGATGCGTCGGGTTAGCTCATTTTTTTGTCAAGCCAACCTTTGTGCCTCACCTCGAGGTTCCAAGTCTGTCCAAGCTAAGGCTGCATTGGGGTGTTATAGATTTCCCCTTTTTGCCTCTGTTTTGTATCGACTGAATAAGTCTTGACTGTATAGTACTGGTTCAAGGACTTGATCCCTAACCTGGATGTTATGCGCACCTGTTATGTAAATATGTTTTGGCTATGAATGTGCATGTATTCAGAAAAGTCTTTTTACATTCAGACTGTCACAGCTCATTGGATATCTTTATTTACTGTTTTGGCTTTCGCCAGCCCTTGTACTTTATATTACTGTCTTTATTGTTAAGCAGGCCTTCGGTAATCATGGATTACTGGCCGGTCTCGATACTAAACCCATAGGTGCGGGTTTGGGTCATGACAGAAGGTTTGTACAAGACTTCTCCAAAATTGCCCTACCATTGACTCAGTTGACTCAAAAGGGGATATCATTTGACTGGACCGATCAAAGAGAATCAGCTTTTCAAGAGTTAAAGACTCGACTTATGACTGCACCGATTCTTACCCTACCCTCAGGTACGGATGGATTTACTATTTTTAGTGATGTTTCTTATAAGGGTTTGGGATGTGTGTTGATGCAGAATGGTAAAGTCATTATGTATGCTTCTCGACAATTGAGACCGCATGAAAAGAACTATCCAACCCATGACTTAGAACTTGCCGCAGTGGTATTTGCATTGAAAATCTTGCGTCACTACCTTGATGGGGCAACATGTGAAGTGTATACAGACCACAAGAGCTTGAAATATTTCTTCACACAGAAAGAATTGAACATGAGACGGCGGAGATGGTTAAAATTGATAAAAGATTATGACTTGCAAATTTTGTACCATCCGGGGAAAGCTAACACTGTTGTCGGTGCACTGAGTCGGAAATCAATTGGAAATTTAGTCTGTTTACTCACCAGACAAAAAGAATTGCTATATGACCTTGAAAAATTTGAAGTTGAGATTGTCTTACAAGAACAAGGTGGGACATTGGCTGCTATTTCTGCTCAACCGACACTTATTGAGGAGATTAAAGAGAAACAGTAACATGATGACTTCTTGAAGAAGATCATTGATGAACGGGAATCCAAACCGAGGCCGGGTTTCAAATTTGAAAACAATGTGTTGAAATTTCAGGAAAGGTTGTGTGTACTGAATGATTCTGAACTGAAGAGACGAATTTTGCAAGAAGGCCACAATTCAAAACTGTATATCCATCCAGGAAACACAAAAATGTACCAAGATTTGAAACTTAACTTCTGGTGACCGGGAATGAAGAAAGAAATTGCTGACTTTGTATCAAAATGCTTACATTGCCAACAAGTTAAGGCTGAACATCAACGACCCGTAGGCTTACTGCAACCCTTACCAATACCGGAGTGGAAATGGGAACATATCACTATGGATTTCATTGTTGGACTGCCTTGCTCCAGTAAAGGCATGGACTCAATTTGGGTTATTGTTGATAGATTGACTAAATCTGCTCATTTCTTACCTGTCAAAACAATTTATAATATGGACAAATTGGCTACGATTTATATTGATGAGATTGTTAGATTGCATGGAGTGCTTGTGTCCATTGTTTCTAATAGGGACTCGAAGTTTACATCGAGATTTTGGCAAAGTCTGCAAACAACATTGGGTACTAAATTGAGACTGAGTAGTGCATACCATCCTCAGACAGATGGCTAGTCAGAAAGAACCATCCAGACTCTGAAAGATTTACTGCGTATGTGTGTTCTTGATTTCCAAGGAAATTGGGAAAGCCATCTACCTTTAACTGAATTTGCCTGCAGCAACAGTTTTCATTCAAGCATTGGTATGGCGCCTTTCGAGGCTTTGTATGGTAGAAAATGCCGATCTCCTATTTGCTGGGCAGAAGTTGGAGATGGGCCTTTACTTAGGCCCGAGATTGTACAAGAAACCACTGAAAAGGTGAAACTGATTCAACAGAGATTGAAAACCGCACAAAGTCGACAGAAAAGTTATGCGGATGTCTGAAGGCGAGACAGGGAATATGAAGTAAGGGATCATGTTTTTGTTAAAGTGACACCGATGAAAGGGCAGACTCGTTTTGGAGTCAAGGGTAAGCTAGCGCCGAGATATGTTGGGCCATATGAAATCGATAAAAAGATTAATCCGGTGGCGTATCAAGTAGCTCTCTCTCCTGAAATGGAGCATATGCATAATGTCTTTCATATTTCAATGTTGAGGGATTATCTTCGGGATCTCTTCCATGTGATTGAGCCTACCCGTGTAGTGCCAAGTGATGACTACACTTATGAAGAACGGCCTATTCAGATTGTAAACCGACGAATTAAGAAGTTGATTAACAAAGAAATTCCGTTGGTAAAAGTGGACTAGCAAAACCACGATGGCGTTTATGCCACTTGGGAAAGAGAAGACGATATGATGAAACGGTATCCTGAATTGTTCCCTCTGGATCTAGTGTTCTTCCAAAATGAAGGTAATTCGAGTTTGGAGGACCAAACTCTTTGTAAGGAGGGGAGACTGTGACAAGCCTCACCTCTAATTAATGCTAAATTGTGACTGAGCATGATAAGTAACTGATTAGGATAAAATCCTAAACTGATTGCATGAGTATGTTGTTTAAATGCATTTATATCTGTTTGATTTCTGAATGATCTGTTCATGTCTTAAGTTTTAAACTGCAAATTAAAGGCCTTATCGGCGGCCCAATCAGAAATTGATTAGTGTTTAATGCTATTTAGAATTTATGTGATTTTATGGTAGATTTAATTAAAATTTGATTTGAGATGATTAAATTAGATTTAATAAAGCTAAATCACATTAGTTCAAGAAATTACATTTTTGCCATTGTAGTGGGCCACCTTGTTAAACTTTGTTTGGAGCCTTTGGATGCATCATTTTGTTCATCTTTTGAGACCAAACCGAGAGAGAAAGGGAGAGTAGGAGAAATTGGGATTCTACAAGAAATTTGTTTCGAAATTAGGAGAATTGAAGAAGTTTTACAAGACTAGGCTCCTACACCTTAAAATTCAAGACCTAAGGTAAGAATTCATCTTCTTGATTATGAGTTAAGTTGTGTCTTGCATGGTTCATGGCAAGATTAGTGATTTAAGGCAAGAATTAGCTTAATGTGTTGAATTAAGAGTTAATTCATGCATGCATGTACACATTCTTGGAATTTGAGGTTGTTTTCATAAAATTCTTACATGCATGTCCATATTCTAGTTGTAGTTCATGAATTCATCATGTTTTTGGAGGGATTGACCCATTTGATCAAGTGTTAGAAGCTTTGAATTCAATTGAATACATGCATGTTATATGTACATCATGTTCTTGATGTTTTAATTGAAATTGTGTTTAATTGACTTACCTTTGGGCTTTGATTTTACAAATTGATCTTCAAAACATGTTGTATTGTTGGTTTTCAAGTGTTTTCTAGAAAATGGGCCCAAAAGGTTGAGTTTTGATGTGTTGAATGCTTGCTTTGAGCTTTGAAGGCAAATCTGGAAATTCCAGAATTTGGCTTCCTCGCTCGAGCGAAGGATTCCACGCTCGAGCGACCATCGTTTGTTCAGAGCTCCGCTCGAGTGGAGGAATGCTGGCTCGAGCGTAAATTGCAAGCTCTCAGGTTTTTGGTGCACGCAGATGCACGCTCGAGCGAAGAGACCTACGCTCGAGCGAAGAGTTGTGTCTCACGCTCGAGCGAGCATCGAGCGAAGATTTTCAACAACCAGTACTTTTGCATTTTTATAGACCGCTCGAGCGCAGGAGTTCATACTCGAGCGACCCCACTATTTTGGCAAGCTCGCTCGAGCGAAGAAAACCACGCTCAAGTGAGACCCCTGTTTTTAGCAAATTTTGAAAAGTGTTTTAAAGTGCATCTTTGTATCCTCATTCCATCCTAGGCATTCTTAGGCCTAGTTTAAGGCATCTTAATGAGGATAATGCTATAGAATCACACCGAGTGAAGATAGGGACTAAGTTATTGTTTCCCAAGTGTGCAACTTAGTGTGTGTTCGTTCTGTAACTGTGTAGGGTTGGCATCCGAGGACGCTCACTAGCCTATCTGTAGCCCAGTACTCTATGAGTAACAATGTTGTAAAGATACGTTCAAATATGATTATTTCTAAACGATTGACTGTACCATTTTCTGAAATGATATTTCTTACTGAATGAATGTTTGTCCTATTTGTGAACTGTACTCGTGGCATCCATAGCAACTTACTGTTACTGTACTGTTACTGCTACTATTACAGAGATCTCTGTCGGTTCTAATGTTTAGAACCACTACTGTTTACTGATATGATGGCCATCAACTGACTGTTCGGTTTGTTAAGACCTACTGTACTATTTTGCTATTGGATGTACCATATATGACTATCATGGTTTCTAAATGATTGATATGGCATGAATTATGAGCCACAGACTGAATGACTGATTTACTGATGTAAATGACTGTTTTAAATACTGAAAGGACATTCATTCTTAACCTCTTTACGCATATGTTATTCACTGGGCTTTAACTCACTATTTATATTTATATGTAGGTGTCCAGGCACCGGACCGGAGCTAGGAGCGTCGGGTTAGCTCCCTTTTTGTTAAGCCAACCTTTGTGCCTCACTTCGAGGTTCCAAATCTGTTCAAGCTAAGGCTTTTTAGGATGTCTTAGATTCACCATTTTGTTTCTGTTCTGTAATACTTTTTAAGACTTGTACTGTACAGTTATGGTGAGGGGATTTGGTCCCTAACCTGGATGTTATGTATATGAGGTATATGTATATATGTTTTGGTTATGAATGCGAATGTGTTCAGAAAAGTCTTTTTGCATACAGACTGTCACAGCTCATTGGACATCTCTTATTACTGTTTTGGTTTTCGCCAACCCTTGTACTCTGTACTACTGTCTTTACTGTTAAGCAGGTCTTCAGTAATCACGGATTACTGACCGGTTACCTTGCTAAACCCATAGGGGCGGGTTTGGGTCGTGACAGCTAGCCTGGTTCGTCTAAAAAATTCATAGATCAGGGGTTGTATGGGAAAATGCAGTCCTTCCTTAACTATACTCAGCACGGTGAAGAGGCAAGATTCCAATCTTTCCCGTGGGTTGATGTCCTCCTTACTAAGCTCTAAGTGTATGTCGGCAGGTACGCCGTACTCCTCTCGAAATGCGACCAAAGCAACTAGCGTGTCTACAAGGTAGCAATACTGCCCATGGGAGGCCAGTTTAACTAGACCAATTGGATTGAATTGGCAAAAGTTGTGCACTGTGGCTGCTCGGTCTTTGAGAGCCCTGGTGTCGGTGTGCCTGGTCCCCTAGGACTCTGCAGTTAAAAACTAAGTGTAAGTGGAAGCACGGTCGCGTAAATGAGGTTGATTTTAGCTTAGTCTGAATGGTTTGGCAGTTTAGCTCGGTCAAAAAGCGGGCCAAATATTTGCCTGATCTCAAGACCTTTTGTAACCTCTACCCCAATTTTGTATTTTGGTTTCACAAAAAAGAACTTGCTTGATCAATCTATGTTTTTAGATCAAGATAATATCGTTTGTTTAGTCTGTCCTAGATCCACCCCTGTTTATCTTAAAAGATGATGAACATTGGTCGAGGATGGGAAATACAAGGGCTACCCAGTACCGATGCTCAAACGGAGCCCTAGTTAATTTGACCCTATTTTAGTTTCTTTGTGTTTTGTAATATAACCATATCATTTGGAAGAAAGTGATGTGAGAAGCTCAAAAATAGGAAGAATATTATGGAAAGCGAAAGAGGTAGGAAGAACTTACGAAATTGGGGCTTCAATCGGCGTCCTAGTCGGCCGGTGAGTCTCTGACGATCATGAAAGTGCCGAATCCACCAAGGAAATGCTTTGATTAGGGCAAGAAATGAAAAGGTAGGGAGGTTGGTACATTGTCACTCTGAGTCGTCTACGTGGACGGAGATGAACAGTGGAAGAAGAAATGTGAAGAGGCGTGTCAATATATGTGAGAGAGGAAGGGGTGCCAAAGTTTGAATTAGAAGAGACGGTTGGGTTGGCTGTACGAGACCAATAGACGAGCGACACGTGTATGATGGGACTGGAATCAGTATTGAAAAGACGGATTGGACAGACCAATCGCCAGGCGGGCAAGTTGTGAAGACAAGCGTAGCGATTAGCACAGTTGATTTAGTTGATCGGTTTGGAAACTTGGATACCCGAGCCTTGAATGGAGTGGACGATGACCGAACAAGAAAGCGAGCTCAAGTAATGAATGTAATCCCAGTCACGCTAGCGCGGACAGAATTAAGGGGCAATTAAGAGAGGTAATCCAGCAAACGGCCGAGCTAGTTTGGGTTGGAATCGGGGCCCTTGCTTGATCGAACGGTAGGCACACATTCAACCGAGGACTTATTTCGGTCAAGTTGGGAAAACTTTGGGCCACTAGCCCGGTGCTGTTTCATGGGATTTGTCTTTTGAGACCAAATTCAGCCGAGCAGTTGCTCGGTTGTGGCCATGGAGCTCGGTTGAGTCCACATTCGGGTCTGGCCAATGATACCAGGCGGATAGCGTGGCCCCAATAGAAAGGGGAAGTCAAGGTGGTGAGTATAGCCCGATTGGAAGGTTGATGCGGCGAGGCAAAATCGCGAGAAGAAGATCCCCCCATCCGTGCATGTTGGTACTATTTGGCAATTTCGTCATTTGTTGCTAGCTGTATTTGCACTGACACATGGGAAAAAGTAAGAGAAGAGCAGGTCCACGCGTCCAGTAGGGAATAGACGCAGAAGCGCGTGCAGAAACTATATAAAAGGAGTTGTGCCTCTATGCACAGGCCTGGGAACATCTGGTGATCAGAGCTCACCTACCACTTTTTCTCCTCTTTTTTTTTTTTTCTCTCTCTCTCTCTCTCTCTCTCTCTCTCTCTCTCTCTAAGTGTGCTAACTTAACCGTCAGAGGGTTTTTCTGACAGCATACTACCGGGTAACTCACCATCTTTGTGTTCTCAGGTCAGTCGTAGAGAAGCGCAGCTTGGACACAAGGAGTACGGATAGCGTCAGATATTTGGCTCCCGCACAAGTATTATGTTAATATCATTACTTGACAATAACTTTCAAATAATATTCAAAAAATTAGATAGATAGGTTAATTAACCATTGTTGTTGGCTTTCTATTTCAACAAATAGAATTTGGTTTGACTTGGTATTTCAACTGATAAACAAAATTAATATATATATATATATATATATATGTTTGAACATATAATAAAATGTGGATAACAGATAAGGAGAAAAAATTGAACAGATAGAAAAAAAATTGAACAGATAGTCAAAAAAATTAAATAGATGAAAAAAATAGTCAATAGATAAATTAAGGAGGTCAAATTGGAAATAAAATGTCTTCTGAAACTAACAAAAGAATTTCTCACCAAACTATTTTACAAATGGTAAACCTCTCCCCAACAAAAATATCTATAGACTTGATGCCTTGCACCCTCTTTAGATTGGATATATCATCAATTTTCTCATAATGACATAAAATTCCTCAAAATCACATCTGGCATCATGGTACCACTTGGTAAATTTCGACACCCACGTGACAAATAATTGGCAAAATCTTGACAAATAATTGGCACCCACTTGGTAAAACTTCGCACCATTTAATACACTTGGCAAGATTCTGGCAAAACTTGACACCATTTAATACATTTCGGGAAACACTTGGCAAAATCTTGGTAAAACTTGGCATCACGTAATACATCTTGGCAAAGTTTAGAATCACTTGGTACAACTTGACATCTAAATTCTCACGTCTTACCGATGCGAGCGTGGAATAGTATTTAAATCCCCATGTCTTGTCGATGCAAGCGTGGAATAGTATTTAAATTCCTATGTCTTGTTGATGTGAATGTGAAATAGTATTTAAACCCCCATGTCTCGCCAATGCAAGCATAAAAAGGCACCACTTGGCATCTAAATCCCACGTCTTGCTGATACGAGCATAGAATAGTATTTAAACCCCTATGTCTTGTTGATGCAAGCATGGAAAAGCATTACTTGGCATCTAAATTCCCACGTCTTGCCGATGCAAAGCGTGAAATAGCATTTAAACCCTTATGTCTTGCCAATGTGAACATGGAAAGGCACCACTTGGCATATAAATTCCTACGTCTTGTCGATGCGGCGTGGAATAGCATTTAAACCTCATATATTGCCGATGCGAGCATGGAAAGGTGCTACTTGATATTTACAACCCCCATGTCTTGTCGATGTGAGTATAGAAAAGGTATCACTGGGTACATAAACCCCATGACTTGCCAATGCGAGAGTGAAATGGCATCTATTAAACCCCTTGACTTGTTAATACGTCCATGACTTGTTGATACGGGTATGGAAAAGCACCACTTGATAAGAACATAACTCGCCGATACGATCATGGAACATCATACGTGGATCCACCATTGTCTCGTCAATATGGACAAAGAATGGCGAACATTGGCATCACTAGGTATCATAATGGCATCACCGAAAATTGTTCTGCCTGCTATTGAGTGACTGCTCTGCTTCGTCCAAGAAAACACATTTGGTTGGAGCACTATTTATCTAGCGGATTATTCTTCTGGTGGATACTATTCATCCGTCGGTCACTATTTTGGCGGTAACTATTCTGGTGGGGTCACATCTCTAAAAAAATAGGTAGTTCAACCAATTATATAAAGCAATAAATTATAACAGTTTATGTAGGTGGTGAAACACTGACCATTTAAAGCGTAAATTATAGCAGTTTACGTAGGTGGTGAAACACCGACCATTTAAAGTGGTAAATTATAAAAGTTTGTGTAAGTGGTGAAACATCGGCTATTTAAAGTGGTAAATTACAACAATTTATGTAAAATAATAAATTACAACAGTTTATGTTGGTGGTTTGAAACCGACCATTCAAAGCGCAAAATAGTTTATCATAGTTTACATCACATTTTATTGAGTGACAGTTTGCAAAAATTTACCTTCTGAAAAAATAATGAATTTTTTAATTTTCAAACTCTCTTTTGATTACTCTCAAGGTTGTGAAATATGTTTTAAATTCTTAGTCTCAAGTTTAAAATTTCAACTTTAAAGGTATTTTTTGAATGGTGCATTGGTGAAAAGGTAATGGAGAGAATTGAAAGAAAGGTTTGATAAAATATATATATATATATATATTTAAGGCTTTTTTTTTTTCCTCTTTAAAAATCAATTTTCTTTCCCTTTTTTTCTCTCTCACTTTTTTCTTATTTTTTCTCCTATCTGAAAACAAAAAAATTTTGTATTTGATTCTCCTCCCCAGTTCCCTCCCCCCGTCTGCATTTTTATAGAGAAGAAGAGAAAAAAAAAACAAAATAAAACAAAAAACAAAAAAGATAAAGACAAAAAAAGAATTTGGTGGAGAAGGAAATGATTTCAAAAGATTACAGTGCATCGCGTAAATTTACTATGTATTTTATAATATAATAATATATAAAAATATTATTTGTATAAATATATATATATGTATATATAAATACCTAAAAATATACACAAGAACCTATAAAATTATAAAATAAAAAATAAATAAACTAATAAAATATATTTTAACGAGTCAAATATATAAAATTTAAGTTAAAACAGATTTAAAACATTTTGGCCAAAACGGATAAATGAGTGGATTAAAGCTTAAAATGTGAGATAACATATTCTTATTTTCATCATTGAATGTTCAAAAAAAAGTACTCAAATCTTAAGGTTAATCAAAATAGAATGCCGACACACACCACGCCAAATTTAAATTTAAGTCATTTTTTATTCTCAAGTGCAGTTTAAATTAATTTTCAGTTAGGTAGGATTATCACATCTGCCCTTCAATTCAATCTGATTTTTGACAATTAGTGATTGATTAACTTTTTCTGCATGACAACTGTAACCACAGATATGTTTGGTTAAGTTAAACTATAGTTAATCTCTATGGTTTGATATTTTGTACACTTCTTTAGACATCAAGTTGTGAAGAATCAGTGTATAAATACTCTATGTTTTGCTGCTGAAAAATCTACTTCTATTCTTCTTGCCCAAGTCTGGTCAAGTTCTTGTTGTTTTGTTCAATTCTAATACTGAAACAACAACTAAGTTACATAGGCCTACACAAAAGGCTGCCATCTGGTATCAGAGTTGTTGGTTTGTAGAAGCAATATCAGGTGCAAGGTGAAGAAAGAAAATCCTTAAAACTCCATGGCGGTTCAATCTAATTTTTGACGATTAATGATTCATTAACTTTTTCTGCATGACAGCTGTAACCACAAATATGTGTGGTCAAGTTATGTAAACTATAGTCTCTATGGTTTGATATTCCGTACACTTCTTTAGTCATCAAGTTGTGAAGAATCAATATATAGGAGGTGTTTGTCAAGAAAAAAAAAAAAAAGAAGGTTAGTTTAAGTTAAAATTTACAAAAAAATAAAATAAATTAAAATATTTAATAAGACAAAATATCATATCAAATTCATAATCATTTCGTTTTTTCTCTCATAAATATTATATCTAATTACAAAAAAATCTAATCATCTTTTCAAATATAAAAATTTTAGCCTATTAAAATAATCAAAAATTAAAATAGCCTATTATAATAACAACTTCCCAAACGAAGCCACAAACGAAGCCATAAATACTTGATGTTTTGCTGCTGAAAAATCTACTTCTATTCTTCTTGCCAAAGTCTGGTCAAGTTCTTGTTGTTTTGTTCAATTCTAATACTGAAACAACAACTAAGTTACATAGGCCTACACAAAAGGCTGCCATCTGGTATCAGAGTTGTTGGTTTGTAGAAGCAATATCAGGTGCAAGGTGAAGAAAGGAAATCCTTAAAACTCCATGGCGGCCACAATTCCAAATTTTGATGGTGAGAACTACGAGTTTTGGAATGTGAAGATGAAAACTCTATTTCTATCTATGGATTTGTGGGATATGGTAGAGAATGGGTACCACGATGAGACTAACAGGGAGAACCAAAAGAAGAATGCTGAAGCACTTTCTCTAATCCAGCGATGCGTCTCAGACTCGATCTTTAAAGCAATCATGAATGCTGAAAGAGCGCAAGAAGCTTGGAACTTTCTTCAAGAGATATTTCGAACAGAGGAAAGGGTAATTTGAGTAGTCAAACTTCAAACACTAGCATTTTCCATTTTTTTACGTTTATAATTTAGTTTTTGTTTTTTTTTCTTACAGCCAACTATTCTACCGATTAAAGCACTCGCAAAAGTAGTACCCGCAAAAGTAGTACCCGCAAAATTCTTAGCAGTCATAAAAGCCTTAGTACCCGCGAAAATCTCAAAATCGAAGGAAACCAATTTGATAGTGGCTACACTGATAGCAACGGTGACCTTCGCAGCAGGTATCACCATGCCTGGTGGCTACGTTAATGATAACAAAGACCCGAAGCAAGGAATGGCAATTCTAACAAGAAAAGCAGCTTTCAAAGCTTTTGTGATAACAGATACCATTGCCCTGACATTATCCAGTTTTGCAGTGCTTACCCACCTCTATACTATGACTGACCACCCGATTTTACTAGAGCTGCAACTTGGTTTAGCTTTTCCTTGTACTGCTTATGCTATGTTTGCAATGTTGGTGGCATTCATTACAGGGACATATGCTGTGTTAGCATCTTCAAGCCTTTCTATTTTTGTTTGGGTAATCCCTTCCATTCTGTCGGTCCTGTACGCGATTTACTACGCGTTTTTCCCACTACTGTTGTCCGATGACATCGAACGGCACTCTCGCACTCTCTCTCCCAAGCGAGCAAAATCGAATAATGCTTCGGAGCACTAATTAGTGCTCCTACTAATTAGGTGGCAGTGAGTTTCGTCATTAATGATGTGATGTTTTAATTTTAGAGTTGTATTTTTTATTTTTTATTTTTACTTTTTTAATGCATTAGTGCTATTAATGGTGATATTTTTAATGGGATGAATCATTGTTGAGCAAAATCTATAGTTTATGATTTGGGATTTGCCGATTTGAGCTCTGATGAGTGCACCCAATCTGTATCAGTTTCAGTAATTAAGTAAATAAAATCTGTGCTTATTGTTCCATTGGCTTGCAAATTAAATAAAGATAACAAAAGTCCCTGACTAAAATTAAAAATAATAATAATAATAGTAAGATTCTACTAGATAAATTAGAGGCTCTTGATACTATATAATAAAGTTTTCAGTGACACTTTGAGATCAAAGAGAATTTTGAACACAATGGCCTAGAAAGTTGGCTATTTTAATTGCTTATTTAGTTTTTTAGTTATTTTAGTCCGATTAAAATAGTTGTATTTGAAAAGTTAGTTGTTGTTGATGTTTTTTATTTTTTTTGGTAGTTATGAGAGAAAAAATAAAATAATTATACATTGAATATAATAATTTATCTTATTAACTATTTTAATCTATTTTGTCTTTTAATAAATTATTTTAGCCCACCCTTCTTTTTAAAAATGTAATGATGAACCTAATCAATTTTTGTAAATGCAGTGTAATAAAATGAGGTCGTCAAAAATCAATAATTTTTACCATCATAAAGAAAATTCATAAAATCATCTTGTGGTGGAAATAGTGTGGCAAGAGCATAACTTTAATCATAATAGCTCATAACTTCCACCAATTTAATTAGTTTACAATTAAAACACAATTGATTATATTGACATGCTAAATGGGGCTGGTAATTCATGTCATTTTTTATGAGGTGACACATTATTAATCACATATTTGATGCATGCCATGCCATACACACTATTTATAGGATGTGTCCCATTAAAAGACTCCTTATAAATTATCTTTGAGGGTGCAACATATTTCTTATCCTTTTACCTCCCTCACTCATGATGCCAAAAAAAAAAAAAAAGAATGAATGAATTACGAATACACCTCTTGAGATTTAATTAAAATAAAAATACCCTCTGTAATTTTGAAAATTACATTTCACCTCCTGAGATTTCTAATTTCATAACAAATCACTCATTTTATTAATAAATTATCAAGTCAATTAATAGTTTTTAATTGTAACGCTCTCAAAATAATACACATAACCAATCCTTCAAGACATAAAAGAATAAAACATACTTCCATTCATCAGAGTATTTAGTTCAAAAGTATTACATGTTGACGACAAAAGTAAATGTCCTACGGGCTTATAACTTTCCAAGTCAACGCTTAGATTCAACAAAAGAAAGTACAAACTCTGAACACATTAAGCCATTGGCTTGAATTATATGTAATACACAAAATATTCACAAAAAAACTAAGCCTTCAGTTTCTATAACCTCCCAAGCTACATCCTTGGAGGTGGCATATCACTTGTACCTGAAAATGATGTCCCATATATAGTGAGCCAACGCCCAGTAGAGATATGCTAAACATAATATGAGCAATAACTAAAACATTAGCAGTAGTGATAAATGTTTAACTCATTTTAACAAACATACATTCCTCTCATAACCAATCCGTAATCATAGATACATATATTTATATCATTTCCATTCATTTTCATTTCATAATCCAAACCAAATCATAATTATGGTTCTCTGTTCATCCAGACAGTATATAATGAGACTACAACTCATAACAACAATACTTCAATTTCAAATGAGATAACAACTCATATCAACAATACTTCAATACTTCCATTTATCTACGTTACACAAACGTAATAAGGATTTTCGGGACTTTCACCCTGAACACTCCGGCCCATTTAGTTATCACTGGAGTCCAGCCCCTTAAAATATTTAGTAAGACAAAATATCATATCAAATTCATAATCATTTCACTTTTTCTCTCACAAATATCACATCCAATTACAAAAAAATCTAATCATCTTTTCAAATACAAAAATTTTAACCTATTAAAATAATTAAAAATTAAAATAGCCTATTAAAATAACAACTTCCCAAACGAAGCCATAAATACTTGATGTTTTGCTGCAGAAAAATCTACTTCTATTCTTCTTGCCAAAGTCTGGTCAAGTTCTTGTTGTTTTGTTCAATTCTAATACTGAAACAACAACTAAGTTACATAGGCCTACACAAAAGGCTGCCATCTGGTATCAGAGTTGTTGGTTTGTAGAAGCAATATCAGGTGCAAGGTGAAGAAAGAAAATCCTTAAAACTCCATGGAGGCCACAATTCCAATTTTTGATGGTGAGAACTACGAGTTTTGGAATGTGAAGATGAAAACTATATTTCTATCTATGGATTTGTGGGATACGGAACAGAATACGGTATAGAATAACCGGGGGAACCAAAAGGAGAATGCTAAAGCGCTTTCTCTAATCCAGCAAGGCGTCTCAGACTGGATCTTTGAAAAAATCATGAAAGTTGAAACAGCGAAAGAAGCTTGGGACATTCTTCTAAAGAAATTTCAAAGAGCGGAAAGGGTAATTTGAGTAGTCAAACTTCAAACACTAGCATGTTCAATTTTTTTACGTTTATAATTTAGTTTTTGTTTTTGTTCTTACAGCCAACTCTATCTTTTAACAAAGCACTCGCAACGGTGATAGTACCCGCGAACATCTTAAAATCGAAGCAAACCAATTTGATAGTGGCTACACTGATAGCAACGGTGACCTTCGCAGCAGGTATCACCATGCCTGGTGGCTACGTTAATGATAACAAAGACCCGAACCAAGGAATGGCAATTCTAACAAGAAAAGCAGCTTTCAAAGCTTTTGTGATAACAGATACCATTGCCCTGACATTATCCAGTTTTGCAGTGCTTAACCACCTCGTTACTATGACTGACCACCCGATTTTACTAAAGCAGCAACTTGCTTTAGCTTTTCTTTGTACTTCTAATGCTATGATTGCAATGTTGGTGGCATTCATTACAGGGACATATGCTGTGTTAGCATCTTCAAGCCTTTCTATTTTTGTTTGGGTAATCCCTTCCATTCTGTCGTTCATGTATCTGTTTTCCGGGATGATATTTTTCCCTCTATGGATGTACCAAGACATGCCAGGGCTCTGTAGTTTATGATTTGGGATTTGCCGATTTGAGCTCTGGTGAGTGCACCAAATATGTATCAGTTTCAGTAATTACGTAAATAAAATCTATGCTTATTGTTCCATTGGCTTGCAAGTAAAATAAAGATACCAAAAGTCCCCGACTAAAATTAAAAAAAATAATAATAATAATTGTAAGACTCTACTAGATATATTACAGGCTCTTGATGCTATTTAATAAAGTTCTCACTGACACTTTGAGATCAAAGAGAATTTTGAACACAATGGCCTTCTTTAGAAAGCTGGCTGTTGATGATTTAGTTTTTGGCTATTTTAATTTGACTAAAATAGTTATGTTTAAAAAGTTAGTTGGCTTGTTTTGTAGTTGATTTGATAATTGTGAAAAAAAAAAGTAAAATAATTATGAATTGTATGTAACATTTTGTTTTATTAATTATTTTAACTTATTTTTTTTTTTAGTAAATTATTTTAACCCATCCCTCTTTCTAAAAATGTAATGATGAACCTAATTAGTTTTTGTAAATGCAATGTGTAATAAAAGAGGTCAAAAATCAACAACTTTTACCATCATAAAGAAGATTCATAAAATCATCTACTGGTGGAAATTAGTGTAGCAACAGCCTAACTTTAATCATAATAACTCATAACTTCCACCAATTTAATTAGGTCACAATTAAAACACAATTGATTTTGGTTATATATTGACATGCTAAATGGGGCTGGTAATTCATGTCATTTTTTAGGAGGTGACACATTATCAATCACATATTTGATGCATGCCATGCTATACACTCTATTTATAGGATGTGTCCCATTAAAAGACCCATTATAAAATTATCCTTGTGGGTGCAACATATTTCTTTCCCTTTCCCCCTCCCTTCACCCAAAAAAGAAAAATAATAAGGGTAAATTATATTGGTAGTATTTGTATTTTGACTTTTATGTTATTTTGATTCATGTAATTTTAACTAATCCTATTTTGACTGTTAATTTTGGATTTTGTATCAATTTAGTACAATTGATAACTTTGATTAGGGTTTTTGGAAAAATTATTACTGAATTGGTTGAGATTAACTCACTAAGTTAAACAAATTTACAATTTTTCTTATAAAAGCATAACATGTCACTTATGTGCACATTTTTCATCAAAAATACAACTCATTGTAATTAATTAGACCAAATTGAGATAAAATCATAAATTAAAAACCAAAATTGAGTTAATTAAAATTAGAGGAATTAAAATGAGACAAAGCCAAAAATATAGAGACTACCAGTATAATTTATCTAACAAAACAAATTTAACAGAAGATGTGGATTGTCATTCTCAAAATATACTCGCTACATATATTAGGCCCTTGATATTATTTATGTAATCAAATTCTCACTCAAACTTTGAAATCAAATACAATTTTAAGCACTACACATAATGATCAGTTTCTAAAATCAATGTAAGAACATAAGGCGGCCAAAAATCAACAATTAACCATGCTATGTATCTTTGATTTGATGTTATGGTTAACAAGTTTAAAGATCAAGAAACCATTCTCAACTTTCCAGAAAAGTAGTGGTTTTTCTCGAGGAATGTCAAAATACAGAGGAGTTGCAAGAAAGCTAAACCTGACGAGAATGGAGGCTCGAGGTTGGAGGTTGGAATCCAGTGTTGAGAAGAAGACGAGTGGGCAACCAAGGCAGTAGATCAATGGAAAATGGATTGTTTATGATCTTTGTGGATGAGATTCCAAACTCAATGAATCTAGAGAGTCTGTTTACTTTGTTTGATAAGTTTGGAGTAGTTAAGGATGCTTTCATCCCAACAAAAAGAAGAAAAGCAACGGGATCAAGGTTTGGTTTTGTGAGATATGATTGCAAGGTTGCTGCTGAAATGGCAGTGCTGAAGGCTAATGGCTTGTGGTGTGACAACAAGGCACTGAAAGTGAAGAAAGCAGAGTTTAAAAAAGAGAAGAAAAGAGAAGAAAAATAAAAAATTTAGTTAGGGAGATAAAGATTGATGTCCTTCTGCTACAAGAGGCTAAGAGAAGCAAAGTAGATGATATTTTTGCTAAGTCATTATGGCCATGGAAGGAGTTGGAGTGCATGGAGGTGGCTGTAAAAGGAAGTGCTGGTGGTATGTTATGCTCGTGGAATCCACAAATTTTTAAGCTAAAGGAGTGTTGCAATAACATAAACTTCATACTATTATCTGGTATAGTACATCATTCTTTTAGTTGTGTTATCATAAATGTATATGCACCCAATGATGTGTTGAAAAGAAGACAATTATGGGAGTCCTTAGCTAAGCTTAAACCATTCTTTTTAAGTCTTTGGTGTATAGGTGGAGACTTTAATGAAATAAGATTCATGAGCGAAGGAAAAGGATGCTCTAGGAAAGAGGGAGATGAAGGACTTTAATGAATTGATTGAAAAGCTGGAGCTGATAGATATGCCAATGTTAGAAAAAAATTTCACTTGGTGCAATACGATGGATGGAGCTATATGGAGTAGGATTGATAGATTCCTTCGATCCTAGGTGGGTGGAAGGATTCAAGTTTAAACAGTAGGGGCTGCCTAGAAGCATTTCTGATCACTGTTCAATACTCTTTATGGAATATGGGAGGGATTGGGGCCTAAAACCGTTTAGATTCATCAATGCATGGTGTTTGCATCCTAAATTCAAAGCAGAAGTAAAGAAATGTTGGGAAGGATCACAAGTTAGTGGTTGGGCCAGTTATAGGTTATTGAAAAAGCTGGGAAATCTTAGAGCACGTTTGAGAATGTGGAACTGTGAAGTGTTTGGTAACATTGATGAGCAGTTGAAAAAAAGCAGATGATGAACTTCATGAATGGGATTTAAAAGCTGAAGAATGGATTCTTCAGGATTCTGAGATTAAAAGAAGGGCAGAAGTTAGAAGTTTAGCTTAGGATCTAGGCGAGAAGAAGGAGTGGTTGTGGCATCAAAAAACTAGAATGTATGGGCTGAAAATAGGGATAAAAATACCAGTTTTTTTCATATAATGGCAAGCAAAAGATAGAGGAAAAACTTGTTGAACTTAGTTAATGAGAATGGAGTACTTCATGATCAGCCTGGGATGATTAAACAGGCAGTGGTAAATCATTTTAGTTAGTTGTTTACTAAAGGATGGAGGTGTAGACCAAAATTGTCAGGTGTTTTTGCCTTAAGTAGTCAAACAGATTCAACTGAATTGTTGGAGGCAGTTTTTTTAGAGGATGAAATTTGGGAAGCAATTAAAGATTGCGAAGGTAACAAAGCTCCGGGCCCAGATGGTTTTAATCTAAAATGTATTCAAAAATGCTGGGACATCATGAAATGAGAGATTGTGCAGATGATGAATGAGTTCCACTTTAATGGTAAGTTGGCCAAAGGAGTGAATAGTTCATTTATTACCTTAATTCCCAAGAAAAATCTTGTGGGGTTGAGTGACTATAGGCCAATCAGTTTGGTTAGCTCAATGTACAAAATAATAGCTAAATTGTTATCAAGAAGGTTGAGGCAGGTTCTACCCAAGATCATTAGTGAAGTACAAACAACGTTTCTAAGTGAAAAATATATTTTAGATGGGGTACTAATTGCTAATGAAATGGTGGATTGGTGAAGAAGGTCAAAAGAGAAAGGAATCATCCTAAAGCTGGACTTTGAAAAGGCATACGACTTAAATTAGAAGTTCTTGTATTCAATGATGACCAATTTTGGTTTTAGTGAGAAATGGTTGGGGTGGATGAAGACTTGTATATTTACAGCTAGAATATCAGTGCTAATAAATGGATCACCTACATCAGAGTTTTCTCCCATGAAAGGCCTCAAGCAAGATAACCCACTTTCACCTTTCCTCTTTAACATTGTAGCAGAGGGCCTTAATATTCTTATGGAAAGAGCAAAAGAAGAGGGCCTGATTAGAGGAGTAACAATAGGGCCAAATGAGTTGAAACTATCTCACATGCAGTTTGTTAATGATATTATTATATTTTGTGAAGCAGATTGGGAGGAAATTGTTGACGTGAAAAGAATATTAAGATGCTTTGAGTTGATGACAGGACTCAAAATAAATTTTCATAAAAGTAAAGTGTGTGGGGTGGGTGTTCAGGATGATCTAGTGATGGTTTTTGCAAAAAAAAATTTAATTGCCTCAGTCAAAAGTTGCCAATGAACTATCCGAGGCTCCTATTAGGAGCAAATCCAAGGAGGAAGAGTACATGGAAACCAGTGGTGGATAAGTTCAAGAGCGAGTTAGCTTCATGGAATAGAAGGTATTTGTCTTTTGCAGGAAGATTAACTCTAATAAAGTCTATTTTGACAAGCTTGCTAGTATATTTCCTATCCATCTTGAAGTTGCCAGTGGCTATTGCAAAATCATTAGACAGAATTCAAGCTAATTTTCTTTGGGGAGCATTTGAAATCAGGAAAAAAGTGCAATTAGTTGTTGAAAGGAGGTTTGTCTAAGAAAAAATCAAGGTGGGCTAGGTGTGAGAAATCTAAGTCAGGTTAATGAGTGCTTATTAATTAAGTGGTGGTGGAGGTATGGCAAAGAGGAGTCAGCTTTGTGGAAACAAGTGGTTTGTAGTAAGTATGAAGGCTTAGGTGGCAGATGGAGCCCATTATTAGTAGATTTAGTGTTGATGTCTAATTGTAGACACCCCATTTTTGACTGCCCCCAAGACTTGGGCGCCACTAATGGATTATTTGGTGATGAAAGTTGAACAGTGCAAAGGTTCAATTTCTTCGGCAAGAGGAGCTTCAAATCCTAACCTCACACCCAATTTTTGGACCAAAACTATTTTGACAAAATATTTTAGACCTTAAAACCCTCTCTTTCAAAATGTTTTTGAAAGAAAGTTTCTACGATGTTCCGAGGCTCGCATTTTGTTAAATGTTGCGCTTTTCGATAAATTGAGCAAGGACAAAGTGGAAATGAATGAAATAGAGGTGAAATCTTTAAAAATCTTCCAAAACGTCTTCTTTAAAGTTTTGGAGTTGAAGAAAAGAGGAGAAGAGGGAAGATACCTAGTTTGGGAGAAGTTCGGCATGAATCCGGTTGAGCCAAAACTGAGCAGTCTTTACTAAAAGAGGCATAACTTTTTGCATAGTTTGATTTTTGATGTGAGGCTTCCACCATTGGAAAGCTTACTTTTAGGGCTTCAATTTGGAGACAAGAATGACCTGAAAAGGAGTCCAGATGAAGGAGATATGCCAATTTGAAGTTTGACCTGCAGAGTAGATTTTTGCTACCGGCTACTGGGGGTGGCCAGCCGGCCAGGAAAGGTGGCCTACCGGCCACTTGTGTCCAAAACTCAGATATTTTGCAGATATTTACCTCCAGTTGCCTTCCACAATGTGCTAGCTGTCCCAAATCAGATATTTCGACCAAGGCTTGCATTTTTGCTATATATGGAGGCCATATCTATCATTTTAAAAGGTTAGCAAGTTTGGGAGGCTCTCTCTCTACAAAATTTTGTGAGCAAAATCTCAGCCTCTCTCTCTTCTTGTTTTGTGCCTTAAGGTTAGAATTCTCTACACTTTTGCAAAGAGACCCTTAACCAAATACCTTCATCTTGGAGTTGAGGTTCTTGGAGGCCTATTTGGAGCTTCTAAAGTTGGTTTTGGCTCAAAAATTGTGCTGATTTGCTGCTGTGCTTCAAGGGTAATGAGTTACCCTTTTTAAGCTTACTTTTGTACATTGGTTTGGCCATCCTTGCATGCTGTTTTTGGCCTAGTTATCAACTACAAAAACCTCTATTTTGAAGTGTTAAAAATGTTAGTTTGAGACCCTTTTGGGGTTAGGGGTGTTTCTCTCTCTTTTGAGGCTTATTTGCTAAGCTTTGTGCCATCTTTTAAAGCCCTTCAAACAATCTTGTTTTGGCCTTTCCACCACTGAAACTCAGAGGTTTTTCAGTGGTAGAAAGTTGGTTTTGAGGACCAAAATAGAGGGGGTGGTCCCCCCTCTTCACGTCTTGTTTGCATGTGTTATTGGCCTAGTAGTTGAACATGTTTTTCTACAATCTCTTGGCTTGTTCTCAGCATGTTTTTGGCCTTATTTTAACATGTGATAACTCTATTTTAGGCTGGTTGGAGCCCCTCTTGCTTGCTTCTTGCACTTGTAGTGCAATCTTGTTCACTAGCCTAGTGTGCTTGGTGATTTAGCCTATTATTTTAGCATGTGTTGGCTCCACTCCAGCACATTTTTGCTCACGTTTTGCCGTGTTTAAACTCTGTTCCGAGTGGTCTTGGTCACATGTGCTTTGCTTTGTATAGCTGTAGTGTAAATGGCTTTTGCTAGCTTTGTGTCTTAGGCTCTTAGCATGCTTTATTTGAGTTGATTGCATGTCTTGGCATCATTTAGCATGCAATTTCAGTGCATATAGTGTAGACACACTCTCACATATTCCACTATTTCATCGCTTTTGAGAGTTGTGCTCTATGTCTTGCTTGTAAGCCAATTTGTGCGCATGTTTTTCTTGCTATTCGAGCTTCAATTTCAGCATGTTGTTGTCTTTGATTTGGCATGATTAAGCTCTGTCCAGAGCTGGTTCGGTCGTTTATGCTTGATATTGCATGCTTCTAGAGTGATGCTCTTTACTAGCTTAATGTTTTTAGCCTTTAAACATGTATTACATGAGTTGTTTGCATTGTTTTTAAGTCACTTAGCATGCTATTTTAGTGCTGAAATATATGTCATTGCACTCTATTGTTTTAAACTTTCATTCACTTTGAAAGTGGCCTTAAGCCCCTTGTTGACTTGAGCATGAACTTGAGACATTCATGCCTATTCGTTTTAATCCTCCCTTGAGGATTTCTACTAACCAATAGCATGATACTTCTTTCATGCTCAAGGCACTCGAAGCTTAGGTCATCTTTCAAATTAGAAGACCTTTCACATTGAACTTAATCGGTTAATGGACTAATTGGTAAGCTAAAATGTGTAAACAAGAATTGAGCAAAGTAAAATATGCTAAGATAACATATGTGTATTGCATTGCATGTGTTGGATCGAACGTTAATCCAAAGACAAGAAATGTGGCGCGTTTCATACTCAAAGTGATAAAACGTGTCGCATTTCTTGGTCGTTGTCACCCTTGATCATGCGTGATAGGGTGACGACATTTTGAGTCTTATGTGCGCATTCACTAAGCTTGTACAAGCTTGGTTCTTTGGCCATCATGTATTGAGATGCTTGATTGGTGGCTTGAGAGCCAAGTACTACACTCCTTTGAGCTTGAGACATGATGAGGAGGGTGGTGGTACACACATTTCTTGCCAAATACATTATCTTGGTTCTGTTGCTCTTTGTTGCAGCAAAGGCAGAATTTTGGAAAAAGAAGTGGTCAGTCGGCCGGCCACTTGCACTAGCCTGCCGACCACTTGTACTGGCTGGCCGGCCAGTTAAAGTAGCCTACCAACCAGTTGAGGTGGCCGGCCGGCCACCTGCAGGAGAAATTGTCCAAAATGTTCCTGTGTTGGGGCCGATGTAACCTGGAAGTTCATATGAGGTTCTGAGATCACTGCGAGTGCAAAAAGAGGCAACTTACGGCAAGGCAATGCGTTTTCAGGCAAGGCACACCGAACATGCATGTCTCCCTCCCCTCGAGACTTTTTTACTACTTTTCTTAGCTAGTTAATTTGCCGTTTTTATAATTAATTAGTTAATGTGTTTAGCTAATCTAATTTGTCTTTGTAATATTCTAATTAGCTTAGCGTAGCTAGCTTCAATTCGGTTTGTAATTAATTAGCTAAGTTAGTTAATTAGTTGGTTTGTAATAGTTAGCTTAGCTTAGCATAGCTAGTTAGCTTATTTATTCGGACCCTCTTTCGAGAGGGCACAATGTTGTAATAAGTGTGTGTGCGTGTGAGCATGTCTTCCAACCCCATTTCTTTCTCTCTTTTACTTATCATCTTTTGATGGTTAGTTTAGGGCATATTTCAATTAGCATCCTTATTATAGACGCGCCCTTGGGCCTCACTACAGTTCGGACTCAATTTGTGTCACGGTCCTGTATCTAATCTCGCAGGGTACAATGCAAGACCGATGAATCATCAAAGAGTCCAAATCTGGCAAATCATTTTTTAAAACAGATTTTTTTTTTAAAGAAGTGCCAAACATGGACTGCTTTGCCAGATACAGAGTTGCCACCTAAATATTTTATTTTGAGAAATTTAGGAAACCCTGACTCGTTGCCTAAGGCCATGTGTCCGTCATCACCAAAGTTGCCTCGGCTCAGGAACTTGGGTACGATTGGGGAAGGTCAGTTCGTGAGCACCCCCGCTCGCCCGATCAAAGATCGGCCTCTACTAACCATGTTATCTAGTTTTGAAAACGTTATGCGCTCTTATCTCGGTTATTAGCCTAGATTTACTATGTGATGCACACAGCATACAAATATAGACCGGATCGCCTGAATTGGAACAACACATCTCATGTTTGTTTTGAAAATGGTTTGCTACTCGCAAGTAGGCTTAAAATGCAGATTTTGCCACCCTCGGGTGGGCTTAGAAAACAAGATGATTTGCCACTCTCAAGTGGGCTTAAAATTCACAATTGATGAATTGTTCTAATCCAAATAACCCAACCTTCACCCACAAGCATTTAAGTAGGTATATCACATAAGCAAATAGCCTCATGGTAAGCATGCTATCATGGCAGTCACTCACACACATGCAAGGATGCTAAAGCATAAACACTTACCAAGTACTCCGAGCCAAAACATAAGCTATGTTAGAAATCCATGCATGATCCTAACTTATACAGAAATTCCTAATGCAACACACGCAAAAATGCAACTACAATAGGCTCGGCTATTCTAAACATGGCATATGATGATGCTACAGCTAACACGCATTCAATTTGGAATTGAAATACAAATGCAGTTAGTATGATGCGCCGAGTCCGGTGCATGCAATACAAATGAATGATGCAAACATGCTATCATAAGTATGCTAATTGAAACATGCCCTAATCTAACCATCATAAGCTGGTAAATAAAAGGGAGAAAGACGTGGGGTTGGAAGACATACATCACACGCACGCACACTTATTACAGTTGTGCCCTCGCTCGGAGGATCCAAATAAATAATATACAGTCCGAATAAATAGTACAGTCCGAATAAATGAAAAATCCTAATTAATTAACAAATTAATCTAGGAAAGCAGGTAAATTAGCACGCGAATCCATGGACCGCCTCAGCTCTGTTCCAAATGATGAATGATGCATGCCTGAGTTTGCCTTGCGCAGAAATCCATTACGATGCCCCAGTTTGCCTCTGTTTGCAATTGTTCTTGGAATATTGCGCAACGCTCCAGAAGGCCGCTGATTTCTGATTTACTGCAGCAGAGAGCAACAAAGGGGCATGGCAAAGTATTTTCACATATGTATGCATGACTACTCTTCAGGGAGTGTAGTCCTCGATCCTCGTGCCACCAACCACGCATACCGATGCATGATGACCGAGGAGTCAAATTGCACGACTCAATATGAAATGAATGCACATGAAAACACAACAAGACCTAAACTCCATCATGGGTAATCCGGAGTGTCAGCGACAGGGAATTGAGACACGTTCCGTCACTCGGAGTATGAAACGTACCTCGTTTCCCATGCTTGGGCTAACTCCTATCGCAAACACGATGTACATGAGATGGCATACACAATGCGATTAACATACAACCTAGCATACACAATGCTATGAAATGGCATACACAATGCTCGATGTGACATGGCATACAGGATGCTCTAACATGCAATCTAGCATACGCAATGCTATGGACCGAAATGACATACACAATGCACGATGGACTTACACCAACATGAAGGGACCTCAGCCACACTCACATCAGTGGCCATGAGATGGAAAAGAGACAACCGAAATGCGTGCACATGTGCACGCATACCGATGACCGAACCTAAGGCATAAAATGCCACTCTACCAAAGCATGGCAAGGGATGAAAGATGGCATACAAACATGTAATTTCCAGCACTGAAGCATGATGCTAAATGGTCCCGAAATATGGAAATATGGCACCCGATGCATGAAATAAGCCTCGAAACTCACAGCTAGGCACATGTGTTGAATTATAACTATGCAAAGCAAGCATTATTTGGCCATGAAGTACAAAGAAAGAGCCAAGGCAGTCCCAAAACATGCACATTTCTAGTTTAAAGCTTGGCCAAAATGTGCTAACATGATGGGCTAAAATAGCATGCAAATTTGGCTAATAAGCATGGTTTACATGGCATGTATATGTAGCATATGAGAACTCATAAAACCAGCCAAAAACAGTGAATAAAACATGACAAAATATGCCCAAATAACCACTGAAATGCAGCCAACATGTGCGAAAATGATGAGCTCCTTTGAAAGGGCATGCAAGGGGTTACTCAACACATATATGATGGACACTTAGCATAGCAAAACCAACTCTAGAAATCAAATATGGAAGCCCTAAAACTCACCAAAAAGGGCCTGAAATTGATCAATAAAGCATACAATGAAAGGTCCTCTTGAAAGGCCTTGAGGAGGGTTGTTCCACACATGCATGAGGGACATTAAATATGGCCAAAATGGCCTTGGACGGAGCTAAGACAGACCTCAAAACCGTCAGAATGAGGCCTGGAACATGACTTCAAAGCATGCAAAAAGGGGTCCCTTTGGAAGGCCAACAAGACCACCAAACAAGACAAGGAGAGAGGGGGTCACTCCCCTCTGATTTTGGCTCTCAAAAATGCATCTAAGCCACTGAAAATCCACTGGATTTCAGTGGCTAAGAGGCCAAACCATGGCCAATGCAAGTGCTCTAATGCATAGCCCTAATCATGAGGAGATGAAGCATGCATAGGGGGAAGATGACCCCAAACAGAAAAGAGACCTTAACCAAACTTGAAGAGGAGATTAAAACAAGATCTTTTTCATTTTATGAAAAATCTCGAAAATGTTCACAAGTAAGGCTAAAATATGATGCAAAAAAAGCCCTAAAAGAGAGATAGAGGGTAAGGGGAAGTAGATGACCTCAAACAGCAAATTGCCCTTAAACAAAGTTGAAGAGGAGCTCAAAATATGATACTTTTTAGTTTATGACAAAGTCCATAAATACTTTCAAGTAAGGCTAATCAATGGAGCAAAAAAATACAAGTTTAAGGGAAATAGGTGCTTACCCTTGAAGAGCAGCAAAGCTAGACTTTTGGACCAAGTTGGTGAACCTTCAACCCTTGCAAATCAGTCCCAAAGTGATGGAATGGATGGAGGAGGTGTGGTGCTAAGGGTTGTAGTGAAAATGGTCCAAGAAAACTAGGGTTTGTAAGCTCAAGTGTAGAGATATAGAGAGAGAGAGTTGTAAGCCTTCAAAGTTGTTCAACCCTTGCCAAAGAACATCAGCCTCCCCTTTATAGAGGAGAGGCTCCAAAATATCTTAAAGTGGCTTCACATATCCTCCATACACGTGTATGGAAGATGGTCCAATTGCCTCACAGTTGGCACAGCTGTGATCCATTCACAGAGGGCAAAAAGCAAGAAGCAGGCCAGCCAGTTCAAGTGGCCGGCTGGCCACTCCCCCTGGTTGGCCGACTAGGGGTCAAAAAGGTCAAGAAAAATTTCTGGCCGGCCACCCCCAAAAGGTGGCCTCCCAGATGAGTGCAACACAGCTGTATAGTGAAAAACCAGAAAATGTGACCTAGGAGAGAGAAAAACCAGCTTTTTAGCAAGGTTCAAAAGGGTCAAGATGAAGTACTGGTCGGCCTACCCATATTGGTGGCCTCCCAGATGAGCACAGCATAATGGTGGTATGAAAAGCCAGAAAATGTGGCTCAAAAATGAGAAAAACCAGCTTTCTGTCAGAAAAATCAGCTTTTGGAGAGAGAAAATGAGAAAACTAGTTTTTCAGGGGAAAAGGTGGCCGGCCACCATACTACCCCCTCCCTAACAGTGAAAATAGGGTCCCTACCAAAAATGGACCAAGACGGATGCAAAACGAAGGTTCGGGGGCCAAAACGCGCAGTCTGGGGCCCCAAAAACAGGCTATTAGGCACCAGAAGTGGCATATAACCACAAAGGTGGTCTCTCGGGCCGCAGTGTCCCTCAAAAGGGAGGAAATAAGTTGTGTGCCAAAAATCGGAGCAAACAGAAGTAGTTAAGCGGTCCCGAATAGAGGCACACGGCCGACGGCTCCGAAAACCGGAAACCAGGCTTCAAACGGAAAAAATGCCCTATGACCATGAAACGTAGCCTACGGCCACTGAGGGATGGTACACGAGACCTCTCCCTCCCTTTGGGAAGAGAAAACAGAGAAAACAAGACCTGGTTCGCAAATCAAGACAAAGCACAAAAGAGCCCCGAAGTCCGGAGGCAAGGCTCGCAGCCAAGACTCCGCAACCTCAAAACGAGCACAATATGCAACATCACCGAGCGCTCAATTGGTGACGTCTGAGTCTTAAGGTCGGTCAAAAATGGGGTGTCTACACTTATGCTTGCATGCGTGCATCATTCATTTGTTTTGCATGCACCGGGCTCGGTACATCATTCAAACTGCATTGTATTTCAATAACTATTTGAATACATGTTTCAACATAGTTAGCCGAGCCTATTTAGTTGCATTTTGGATGTGTTACATTAGGCATTTTAACATAGTTAGGATCATGCATTGTTTTCTAACTAGTTTCCTGTTTTGGCTTGGAGTACACTGTAAGTGTTACGCTTTAGCATCCTTGCACGAGTGTGAGTGTTGCTATGATAGCATGCTTGCCATGAGGCTATTTGCTTAAATGCTTAACTGCATAAATGCCTATGGGTGAAGGCTTGATTGCCTGAATTGGAACAACTCGATGATTGTGAGTTTTTAAGCCCACTTTGTGAAGTGGCAAAATCATGTTTTAAGCCCACTTGAGGGTGGCAATCCGCGCTTTAGCCTACTTGCGAGTAGCACTTTCAAACCATTTTCGAAAACAAACATGAGTTGTTTCGTTTCAATTCTCGTGATCGAGTCTATACTTATATGCTGTGCGCATCACATAGTAAGTTAGCTAATAATCAGAATAAGAACACATGAGGTTTATAAAACAACATATCATGCTCAGTAGAGGCCGATCCTTTGATCGGACGAGCGGGGGTGCTCATTTTAGGACCTTCCCTAAGTTCTCGAGCCGAGGCAACTTTGGTGATGATGGACACGTGGCCTTTGGCACAAGTCAGAGTTTTCTAAATTTCTCAAAATAAAATATTTAGGTGGCGACTCTGTAATCTGGCAAAGCAGTCCATGTTTGGCGCTTTTTCATTTAAAATTGATTTTCCAAAACCAATTACCAGATTTGGACTCTTTGGTGTTTATCCGTCTCACATTGCACTTTGTGAGATTAGATTTAGAACCGTGACAGGAGTCCGAACTGCAGTAAGACCAATTTGCGCCTCTCCGAAACGGGGGTGCACGAAGAAAGTCGGGTCTACACTAATCTATGGCAGGGCATACTATCAGTGGCTTTAGCAAATCCTGCTTTGCGAGATTTCTTTTTGCAAAATTTCAAGTTAGTTGTTGGAAATGGTAGAAGATTGCAATTCTAGGTTAATAGGTCGTTTAACAATCAAAGTCTGAGTGTGGTATTCCCTAGATTATTCACCTTGTCAGTTGAAAAAGATGGCAATTTGTTTGATTTTTTCCATAGAAGATGAGTGGATAGAGATTGGAAACTTGCCTTTAGAAGGTCTTTTTTTTCTTGGGAAGATGAGGAAGTGTTGAATCTTAATGACCAGTTGCAGAATGCACCTAGGCTAAATGAAGGGGTTGAAGACTCTTGCTCTTGGCTAGCTCATTCCTTTGGAGCTTTTACCATGGCATTAATCTAGAAGTGGGTGGAAGCATGTAAAAGGCCAACTATTACAGTCACTAAAAGTATTTGGAAAAATTTAACCCCTCCCAAGGTACAATTTCTGAGCTGGTTAGCTTGGAGAGGTAGGATTAACTCCTTTGAGTTTTTGCAAAGGATGGGAATGCTGAATTCAAATGTCAGTGCACTCTGTGTGCTTTGTAAATCTGATGTGGAGTCTTTGAACCATGTTCTACTTCACTGTTCTATGATCTGGAGAATATGGGCCAATATTGAGAGTTGATGGAATTTGAGTTGAGTTATTCCTGGTTCAGTGGAGGCATTATTACATTGGTGATTAGGTACAAAAATGAAGAAAAAGGTGAAAGAGATTTGGAAGACGATTCCATTAGCAGTAATGTGGTCAGTGTGAAAAATCAGGAATGAGTGCTTATTTAATAAGGCACAACTAGATTTGACTAATTTGGATTAGCTAGTAAAGGTTAGAGTTGCTATGTGGGCTTCCTTCTTTTTGAAAGAGTTTAATTACTTTGTGCAAGATGTGATCTATAATTTGAAGCAAGTCTGCCACTGTGTCTAGAAATTGTGACATAGGGGAGTTGAATTGCTGTTGTATTGTTGCTTTGCTGCTGGTTTTGTTGTTCTGTTTTGTTTTTTCTTTCTTTACTTTGTTTCCCCTTGATTGGTTTCTTACCAATCTAGGGTCAAGTGCTAGCAAATGATTGTACTTGTTTAGCGGTGCCAACCTGATTGAGATTGTTAAGGCCAGCTATGATTCTCTTTGCACTTCCCTATTTTGTTGATGTAAGTTTCGCATGTATATTACTTTCTTCATCAATATAGCTTCAATTTTGCTGATAAAAAAAAAAAAGTTTAAAGATCATTTATCGATCTCAAATGAATAGCAGTACCTATGCCATCATGAAGAACAATATCTATCTCTACGCTTCATACAAAGATATATTTCTCTCCAAACTCTATCAATGACATGATGTCAACCAAGATTTATGGAAAGAACGCTTTATTACCGGACTTCCCACATTTTTCGCCGAAAAGGTCAAGACTAGAATCTGCACCAAACATAATGGTCAAATCCCCTACAATCAATACACCTTCGGTGAATTAATATTTGAAATTTGCGCTGAAGGATTATCCCTATGTAATTATATCAAACTTAAAAATCAATTAAAGAAGGAATGCACAACCAGTCAAACTAAACTTGGCCAATTTTGCTACCAATTGGTTATAATTCTATTATTCCTCCTGTATCAGGATGCTCCTCCTGAAGGGCATTCTACAAAAAAAATATTACAACAATTTTTCAAACTACAAAAAGAAACCTTAGGCCAAGTTTGGCAACCCAAAAATAATCCATCTTTTTATCTTTTTTCCATTACATCACCTTTCTACTTTTTTGCACATCTTTTCGTAAAAAGATAAAAAGTACACTTATTTAGATCATCCCAAACAACCCCTTAGTATAAAAGAGAAAGTTTACTAATTCTAAATCCTCCAACATCTCTAAATCCAAACCCAGTTCCTCTAAGAAAATCGCAAACTATTGGAAACGTGACAAATCATGTCACCATGCAAATAAATGTCTAACCAAAAAGAAAATCCATAAACGTGATGTCTCCCATGAATTTAAAAACCAATTAGAATCAATTCTTTTCCTGGACAAAGAATCCAAATCTAATATAAAATATTCTTCGAACAATACTTCTAATAATGAATTTCAACTTAATGAAATTGATAATGATCACTACAAAAAATTAAGGTTTTAGAGACAAAAATTTAGAGACAAAATTATTTTTTAGGAACCAAATATTTTTGTTGAGAAAAGTGTCGTTATTATATTTTTAGCAGTGAAAATTAGACATTAGTTATGAATTATTATCTTTTTGGGACCAAATGTTTTGTCTCAAAAAATAAACCATTTTTAGACCAAATTATTTTGTCCCTAAAAGTGTATTTATTAGTGATATTTTTAAAATTTTGTCGCTAAAGGCCTTATTTTTTGACTTTTCGGAACGACCTTTTAGCGACTATCCTTATTAGAATAGAAATTGGTCCCTAAATGTCTTTTACAATAAAATTTTCACTTTTAGAGACCAAAAAATTTGGTCTCTAAACCTCTTATATGTTGTAGTGGATATTGTTACTTCCTCTAATGAAGAACCTGATTATTTGTTTATTTCTGATAAAAAATCCTCCTTATTGCGTCATCAAAATGGACCATATGTTTAAATATTTTTAGCTGTGTGAATACATTGATGATACAGATGATTACATTAATATTCGGGTGCCAACTAGAAGTGGAAATAAATATGAAATTTCAATTAATTGATAAAGTTAAATAGGTTCAGATTTGCCTATGTTATTAAATAGATGGATCACTATAAGCCATATAGTTCTGTATAATAATTTTGTACAAACTTTTTGTTTGTGTAGCACTACTTTCCCAAAATATTAAGGCCAAGATTTTCTACTTTATTGTTGTAAACTTGTTAGGACAATCACGATGTAGTAAGAGAAATTAAAAATTTGGGTAAAAGAGAAATAAATTGTTGAACTATTTTAATATTATTTATTTATTTGTCTTATTCATGAATCTTATTTTGTTTTGTTCATAAATCTCATTTTGTTTGGTGAATGGAGATTCATCATTTTTTAGTGACCTTTTGTCTTGTTCATGAATGGAGATTAATTGAAAGTTCATGGACTTGGTGGTGAGTTAATATTTGAAAACTCTCACTTTTCTCTAGTTTAATAGCCATTATTTTTGGTGTAATTTGTAAGGTCTTAATGGTCTATAAATAGTTCCTCTTATCTATTCTTTTCTACACTAACTATTTTTTTACACTTGAGAGATTACTAGCCAAAGAATGGTGTTTTTTCTTGGTGGAGTTTTGGGTTCACCATCTTGTACAGAGTTGTCTTGAACTATACGATAAATGGTCGGGCTGTTGTATCTTGGAGGGAACAAGTCATAATTTAGTGACTATTGCATCAGTATTTGGGTTCTTCCTACCGCAGTGGACTTGATTTCCTTAAAGAAAACGAGATATCCGTGCCTCAGCTTGATCTATTTGTATCTTTTTTTTTTTTTTTTTACATTTTTTATCTATAAAATGGGACGTTGATCCAAAAAGTGTGGGTATTCACACTACGTCAATAGTTAGTTAGGGAAATTGTTCGCGAGCACGGTTGGTTAAGGGCTTGCTTTTTTAAGTAAATAAATGAGTATAAGTTAAATTATTAGGCTTGTTTAATAAACGAGTTGAGTTCGAACTCGAATAAGTTCAACTTATTTATTTTTATTTAAAAATATAAATAAGAGTAAAAAAATTTATAGGCAAATTGCAAATAGATGGGGCATGCGTAAATTGATTCATAATTCGGTTATCAAAAAAAGATATGACAATCTTTTCTACTGCAAGAAAAGACTTCCACCAAGCATATACACAGAGGAGACTTGCATTTTCATAAAAATGTAATTATTTTTTTATTGTTCTATCTTATAGCTCAAGTCAAACTAGATTAGTTATTCGACGGAGCTGAAACTGAATTTTTTAACTTAATAAATACACAAATCAAGCTTGAATACTAAAAAACTCAACTCAACTTGATTCCTTTGCAATGCTTTCTCAGTCTCGTGGGTAGCCTAAAAAAAAAAAAAAATGTGCGTATTATCTAGTGGGATGAGAAAAAAAGAGAATCTTAGCATTTTATTATCTAGTGGGATGAGAAAAATGTGCGTATTATATGCATCCTATCATAAATTGATATAATTTTATCATAAAATTTCATAATATCAATCACAAAATATATAATCTCATCATAAATTGACTTAACAAAAAAAGACAAAACTGAATCACAAACTTTTGTTACACAAATTACAAAATTTTGAATATTTTATTATGTTAATTTGTGGTTAGATTACACATTTCGTGATTGATATTACAAAATTTTATATAAAATTATGTCAATTATAATAAAATGTATATGATACACACACAAAAATGTGTATACCATAGGATTTACCCTCCCAGTGGAATATACAATCCTAGAATGACCTGGCCCAAATTTTGTATTGCTCGTCCTCGTGAGAAATTTGGTATAAAATATTCTCCCTCCCTTATCTGTTACATTTTTTTATTTTTATTTATTTATTTATTTATTTTTTTAGATAGCCAAACGAATAAATAAATCAAACAAAAGCTCATATCAAGTAGGGGTGCAATTTAGGCGGGCTCAATTCGTGCAATCCGAGCCCAATTCGAATTTTTTTGGGGCTTGGACAAGATATTTTTGAATTCGGTATGGGCTTTGGCAAAAATTCAAAAGTCTAAATTAAATTTGGACAGGCTTGGGTAAAGACATCAAACAACCCGAGCAACTCGAAACCTGAATTATATATATATAGATATATAAAAATATTAAATATGCATATAAATTATTAGTCATTACATGATATTAAAGTAATTTAGATTATTAAATCATATTGAATATATATTATTGTATATACGAATAACATAAAATCTTACATTTTTTTATTTTCACTCAAATTGTAAGGACTACTATAGCGGCATCTATTTTACAATATATAAATTATTTGTTTTGGTTGTATTAATGGTTTTCTATATAAAAAAAATGTAAATAGAGTCAAATTTTAATAATTTAATAATGTAGTTAGAAAAAAAAATGAAATTCATTTACAATTCGGGCAACTCGGGCAATTCGGGTTTAACTCGGGTCGGGCTTGAGCAGTCAACCTCAAGTTACAATTCGAATCTGGACAGATCTCAGCACAGCTTGAACTGAGCTTAAATAACCTCTCAACCCACACTACAAGAATTCACACTTTTGCCGACTAAAAATTTGGTCGGCAAAAGTCCATTTTTAGTCGGCAAAAGTTATCCGCGACTAATTTTTTTGGTCGCCACTTTGGTCGCCAATTGAGGGTCGCGGAAAGTAATTAGCGACTAAAAAAAAATTTTTAGTCGCGAAAAAGTTATATTTGCCGACTAAATTTTAGTCGCTAAATATATAATTACTGCGACTAATCCATTTAGTAGCTAAAACACTTTAGTCGTGAAAAGTTATATTTTCCCGACCAAACATGTTAGTCGCCAATTCGCACATTCAACGACCAAATAGTTTGGTCGGCAATTGTCGCCCATTTCCACGACCAACTAATTTGGTCGCCAATTGTCACATTCCGCGACCAAAAAATTTGGTCGGCAATACATTCCACGACCAAAAAGATTGGTCGGCAATATTAATATTCAAGAAATTACACTTTTGCCGACTAAATGTTTTGTCGGCAAAAGTCTATTTTTAGTCAGCAAAAGTCATTTGCAACTAATTTTTTTGGTCGCCACTTTGGTCGCTAATTGAGGGTCGGCAAAGGTAATTGCCGACCAAAACTTTTGTTAGTCAGGAAAAAGTTAGATTTGCCGACTAAATTTTTGGTCGCTAAATATATCATTACCGCGACTAATTCATTTAGTCGCTAAAACACTTTGGTCGCGAAAAGTAATATTTTCCCCACCAAATATATTTGTCGCCAAAAGCAAAAAATTAGCAACCAACTATTTTCGTCGCCAAAAGGTAAGGAATTGCCGACCAATTATTTTAGTTGCAAAAGTGTATAATTTGGCAACCAATTATTTAGTTGCCAAAACTTTTCTCAACCAAATATTTTGTCACCAAAAGACATTAAACAATCAACGACTAATTAGTTAGTCGCCAAATCTCTTCCTTTTTTTTTTTTTTGAACAATCAATTTTTGTTTATAAACATTCAATCCAATATTGAACAAAATTCATTCAACCCAACCTAAATATAACATTAAAATTCATCACATTTTCCTGCTCAATCCCAAACTTTACAATCATTCCATTCAAAACATTAATTGAGACAAGTTTTAAACATCCATCCATTGAAAACCAATAAAATCTACGCTCCTTCATTCATTGAATACTAGAAAGAAAGGAAATCCATAGGTTATGCCCATATGTCCCAAAATCCCCAAATTTCTAGGGTTCTTTATCAAAATCAAAACATCTCCCCATTTCTTGGTGAAACCCCACCCAAAAACATCTTTCTTAGATTAATGAGACGAAGCCCTCAAGGATTTATTTTGAAACATTTGAAAGTATAAACCCTCTTTTGAAAAATCTCTACACTCTTGAGCCATAAACCCAACTCTCAAAATAAATTCAAGAGAAGCATAAAATCAATATTTAATCTTGCAAAACATGTATATATAACTCAAGAAAGTCCTTACCTCAAGGTTTTGGAGAAGATTAAGAGAAGAAACCCTAGAATCAAAAGATGAGAGATCTTTGATTTCCACCACACAAAGTGAAGCTCTAGCTTTGTTCTTTAAGATTAGAGAGAGATGATGACTCTATGCCCAAAGGAGTGCAAGGAGAATCAAAGAGTTTTAGTGCTTGAGGAGGGTTTTTAGAGAAAAGAAGGAGAAAAGGATGTTTAGAGTGAGAGGGAAATGCCCAAAATGTGATACACACTCGGCCAAAAAGAGAAAAAAAAAACATGGATTCGGACTGCCCAGATTGCCGCACGTGCGGTGCCCATCCCCACACGTGCGGAGCGCCCTCCCCATATGTGTGGCCCTCACCCCCGCACGCGCGATGATCCTGTCGCACCTCAGCCCGCACCTGCCTTTTAGGCAGTGTGTAACCTTCAGAACCTCACATCTCCTCGCACGTGCGGCCCCACTCCTTGCATGTGCGGCCTAGGGCCCCACACATGCGGCCCTTGCCCAGCAGCCCAGAAATTTCTGGTTCGATCCCCGGGCACTCCGGACCTGACCCCGCACTCTTCGGAACAAGTGAAAGTCAATCACCGAAAGACAAGAATAAGGTTTTTGATTGAGAACCAAAACTTCCGGACACTACAACCCAATGAGAAACAAAACAGAATGGAGCGAATAATTATTCCCAGTCATCACATCGATACATATATTATATGTACTTTTTTGTTTTATCCATTAGTCCTGAAAACTTTAACCATTTTGGCCCAAATTTTAAACAATGTACGTTGAGAGTATTGCACGTATAAATTCTAAGTTGAAATTTCTTGCCAAAGGCAACAGACTTATGTAATATTGTGCGTTTGGAGTGTTTGTTTCATCTCACATTATATTCTTTATTATTACATATTAGATTTATCTCTCTCTTATAGATATAGGTAATTTATGCAAAATCACATAAACCACTGTGTGCTTTCTTTAAGATGCATTCATCACAATTTGACAAATTAGATTGACTTCCCTTTTAGCAATTCTTTGTGGCGTGTACATGGATGTACTTTTGTTCACATTCAGAACTCATTTGGGGACCTAAGATTTCAGTCAAAAAATCAAAAAGTCACTATTAGTTATTACGTCATTCTCTCTACTTTTCTGCACATCTTTTTATAAAAAAACTAAAAAGGCAACTAAAATAGCCAATTCTCAAACATTTCCATTCATACGACTAATGAATTATTTATGGACATAAAATTAAGTATTATGTGAATTAGAGTTTTTAGAAACTCAATTGCTTTGAATTTTTCAAAAGTAGTTTTTCAATTTTCAATCCGTATCTTTTGGTTTTTAGTGAATTTTTAAAAATATTTTAATTCAATTTTTTTTTAACTATTTAAATCTACTAAATGTATATACACTTAAAAAGTACAAAATTTTGTAAAAGAATCTTTAAAAAATTCACTAAATACAAAAAATATAAAACTTCAATACTTTTTTTTTTCTTTTTTTGTATTTATAAAGTTCCTTTTAGATTTCTTCACAAATATTTTATTTTTTTAAATACATTTAGATTAGGTTCATATAAAAAGAAAATTAACCAAAATAAAAATAAATAAATAGTTCACTAACAATAACCAAACACATAACAAAACTTGTAAGCTCATTATATTATTTTCCAAAATTCAAGAAACATTATTGTAATTTATGTAATTGTTAAATCTCATATGTTTGTGAACATGTGCCTCTTCGTTTCTGCACTTATATTTGATCATTTTTTCGAAGGGAGTAAATCACAAGCCAAAATAAAATGATAAACAATGATAAAAACATAAGGTATCATACAAAATATGATAAATAAATGTTATTAATCTCAAAAGGAAACCAACATTGATTACGTTATGCATCAATTCGTTTCTTTTTGAATATCATAAACACAATTCCTTATTTATGTTTATCCCCATGATGCTATGAGTCTCCATATAAATCAATCCACAAAATGAAACCATTTCAAATTCAAAAAAGGACAGAAACATTTACATTGTTTTGTGAAGCATTTCTACACAAATTCAATCTCTCCACAACAGGTCATGAGAGGGAGATTTGTGTCCAACAATGGACCGAGCTACACCAACACAGAATATGATGTTGGATAGTGTCGAGAGAGCATGCGACGCAGTGTTTGGCCGAACTGTACTAGCACAGCATTTCGAGTCATGACATTGGGCCGGGCTGAAATAACACGGACTTGGGGCTCAGCACGGGCCACGTTTTGATACCGCGGTTGCAGAGGTCAAGACAATGTCACGAGGTCGGCTGGGTGAGATGCAGCGTTGAATGCCATGGCCACGCTATTTGGTCGTGATGACTTACTGCGCGCCCAACCAGTCTGGGGGCAATGCGCATATCTGTTGTCCAAGTGCAGCGCTGACTCGATGGCTGACCTATCTTAGCTCGGTGTTGGATTGATGAAAGGGAGTACCCCTGGAATAGCATAAGTGATAGCGCGGTTATGCGTTATTGCATGGACCAATGCGGAGGAAACTGCTCAGGGCATGCGTCAATACCATTTGGCAGTTTTTTTGGCAGTATTTACATATACACGTGTAAAGAATAGAGAGGGTAGTACAGCCATGCGTCCAACAAAGGACATCAGAGGTAGTGCACAATCTGGGACTACATGGCCAGCTTAGAAAGAGAGGAGAGAACAAACTCAGAGGGTAAGCAACCTTTAGCTACACTCTCTCTTTACAGTGCTCTTCCTCCTCTCTTCTCTCCAGAAAAAAGTTAACTTGACCGTCGGAGGGGTTTTTCGGCAACCCACCCGCTGGGTGGCTTACCATTGTCTGCTTACAGTGTGACGAAGTTCAACCGCGACGATCTTAGCTTGGTAGCAAGGAAATACAGAGTGAGACAAATATTTCTCTCCCGTACAATTGGCGCCGTCTGTGGGAATTTCCTTGACAGACAAACCTTATTCTCCGAGCCTTTCTGACTATTTTCCCTGGCAAACAATGACGAGACATCGTTGTCCATTGTCGACGGTATCACTCCAGAGTCGATCCGGAGAAGTGATGGCCCTCTCGCTATTCTGACCATGGCGGGCTTAGAGACCTCGCCTAGAGGGCCACCCAGAGACACGCGAGACAAACGCGGGAAGAGCACTGACCATTCTCAGAGTCCTGATGGGCGCCGGCGACAAGGAGAATCGCATGCTCAATGCCTAGAGCACAAACTCAGGGACCAGGATGCCCTCATACAGAGGATGAAGGCTGAGATGGAAACTTTGAAGCGACAAATTAAAAGAAAGGATGTTGTTGGAGTGGGAAACCACAGTGAGCGCACCCAACCCCGTCGCTCTGACAGCTAGCACCAGCAAAGGACACCCTCTGTCTCCATCACTAGGAGCTACAAAATAGGCGACTCTGACCCACCATTAGAGAGGTCGTGCATGCGAGACAGCAGCTACCGTTTCTTGGGTCCACTGATGATGCTGAGATACACTTACTCTGCCATTCAGAGGACTTAAGGGATGTCCTGGAGAAACATGCATGTTGCAAAGAGGCCTACAGAGTGTCAACGCTGCAAAGGCTGAGTCTTAGAATCCATTGCGGTGAGGAAGTAGCCATGCCGCCACTTAGAATGGTGGCTCCAGCATCGGTGGACATAGACTTGGCAAGACTCACCACCACCCTGCTGTCTCCCGAGATTGAGAGCACGTCATTCCCCGCCGGATTCCATCAGCCTAAATTCACGCTGTACGACGGAAGAAAGATTCGTACATGCACGTTAGTTATTATGGGCAGGTCATGGCAGGCCACAAGCGCAACGATGTATTGATGTGCCTCATTTTCCCTGCCAGTTCGGGGGAGTTTGGTCTGGAGTGGTTCGAAAGGCTACCGGAGGGGAGTATTGAGCGGTGGCAGCAACTAGCAGAAGCCTTCGTCACCAAATTCGAGATAAATACTCTAACATCGAAGGAGGGCGACCACCTCCTCGGTATCAAGATGGAGTCGGGCAGTTTGTTGAAGGCATACAATGCAAGTATTGGGAGACCTACAATGAGATCTTTGATTGCCCCACTAATTTGGCAATCGCCTAATATAAACAAGGTCTACCAGTCGGACATAGACTGCGAGACTTGCTTACGATGCATCAGCCCACAACCATGGAATCATTGATGCGGCAAATTACCGAGCACATCCGAGTTGAGAACGATACCGCCAACATAGTCGAGAAGGCGAATCCAGTAGTGGCGGACAAATACGTGGCTGGAAGGGTTCACTCGGTGGGGCAGGAGGATAACCGCCCTAATAATTGAGCCAGAGAGCAACACCGCAGAGCTGGCCACAATGATAGAAACAAAGGCTGTGGGAATGACTGGGCTACTGCCCCACACAACGAGGGGGAAGTGCCAAGAGGAAGTTGAAGGCACTTACGGGCATCAGCACTGTTTTTAAAATTTCCATTTATCGCATCCTCAGTGAAAGCCAAGGCGAACCATATGTGCACTGGCCAGCAAAATTAGGGGATGTATAGAGGGGTTTCAACTCAAGGTACCGTTGCACATTCCATGAGGAAAGGGGGCACCGCACGGAGGACTGTGTATCATTGAAACAACATTTAGAAGAGCTGGTTGCGGCTGGGCATTTAGACCAGTACATAGACAGAGGTGTCAGGGCCACTCCACAAGGATAAGCTGAGCTGAATGGGCTAGTCGTCTTGGATGTAGCACCCTAAGGAGTTATCAATGTTGTTCATGGTATCATCGAGCCGGCGCGAGTATGCGAGCTGAGAGGGATGATTAAGAAGGATGAGCACCTGAGGGAAGTGCTCTCTATTTAGCCCGCTGTGAAGAAGGAGCAAATCGTGATAAAAGACATCATGACCTTTTCGAGCAAAGACTTTGAAAGAATTCAAACCCCTCACAATGACGCCTTAGTTATAACACTTTGCGTCAAAGGCTTTGATATCAAAAGAATTCTGATCGACCAGGGGAGTTTGGTCGAGATCATGTACTATGGTACATTCAAATAGATGAAGTTGGAGGACAAGGACATGGCTCTAGCAACATCTCCTTTGGTCGGCTTCAACTCTCAACTGGAGTGGCCAATCGGGAAGATCATATTGCCAGTTAAGGCTGGGTTAGTCATGAAGCAGGTGAAGTTTTGGGTGCTGAAGGTCCCATCGATCTACAATCTGATCTTGGAAAGGGGTTGGTTGCATACCATGCAAGTAGTAGCGTCAACCTATCACCAGGTCATGCGCTTTCCTGCTCTGATCGGGCAAATCGAAGAGGTTTGGAGGGACCAAGTCATGTCCAAACAATGCTTCGTTGCGGTCAATGGCAGTCAGGCAGCAAAGGGCTTCGTCCAAATGATAGAAGGACCTGAAAGTAAGGAGGCCTTGGAGGATGTGGGAAGAAAAGCCGAAGAGAAATCGGTAGAGGATTTGATGGAAGTTCGCATTGACAAGAATGATCCAAACAAGTTCTTTTTCTTGGGCTCATCTTTGTCCAATGCCGAGCGGCTGGATTATGTAAACTTTTTGGTTTCCAACATTGAAGTCTTTGTGTGGATGCCTTACGATATGCCTGGCGTCGACCCTAGCTTCATTTGCCACCAATTGAATGTCTTTCCCAACGCATGGCTGGTCATTTAGAGAACTCGGTGCTCAGCTTTACACCATGCTGAGGTAGTGGCCGAAGAGGTCAAAAACTTACTGGAGGCCGAGGCAATCAAAGAAATCCACTACCCCAGATGGATCTCTAACACGGTTATAATGCTGAAGAATTGACCAGTTGGTGGATCTTACCGATGGTCACCAAGGGTTTAGCTTCCTTGATACATACCACGGCTACCATCAAATAGCCATGTATGAACTGGACCGCGAGATCACATCCTTCACCACGCCGAGAGGCCTGTACTGCTATAAGGTCATGCCCTTTGGCCTTAAAAACGTCGGGGCAACTTTCCAAAATATGGTGATAAAAATGTTTGCTCCTTTACTTGGCCGCACCATGGAGGCTTATATCGACGATATGGTGGTCAAAAGTAAGGAAGAATCTTAGCACCTTGACAACCTAGTGTAGACGTCCCCGAACGCCCCGGGGAGGAACGAGTCCCCCGTTCCGTTCGATACTGGGCTCACTACAGTTCAGGACTCTAAAATTGTCACGGTTCTAAGTCTGAACCAAAGAGTCCAAATCCGGCAAATCGTTTTGAGAAAACAGGTTTTGAAAGAAGTGCCAAACATGGACTGCTTTGCCAGATACAGAGTCGCCACCTAAATATTTTATTTTGGGGAAATTTAGGAAACCCTGACTCGTTTGCCTAAGGCCACGTGTCCGTCATCACCAAAGTTGCCTCGGCTCGGGAACTTGGGTACGATTGGGGAAGGTCACTTCGTGACTACACATGCAAGAAGGATC
>NW_021025022.1:636042-671794 GCF_004153795.1 Camellia sinensis
TTTTTAGTTTATAACAAGCCACGAAAATAAATACAAGTAGGCCTAAACTATCATGCAAGAAAAGGCCTAAAAGAAGGGTAAAGAAGCAAGTGGTAGCCAGAGACCTTAAACATGGAAGGACCCTAAAACAAACATGAAAAAGACCTCAAAATAGTGCTATTTTAAGTTAGGGTTGGAGCCCAAAAATGGAAGCAAGTATGGCTTAGAAAGCATGCAAAGGAAGCTCAAAAAGAGGGAAAATGTAGCTCACCCTTGTAGACCAAACTTCAACAGCCTATTGGCTTGAGAAAAGGTGCTCCTTGCCTCTGAAAAACCAGTTCCAAGTGTTGGAATGGATGGTGGTGGTATGGTGCTAGGTGGTGGTGTAGAAATGGTGTAGGGTTTGGGAGGTTTTGAGGGTTGGAGTATAGAGAGGGAGAGATACAATGTAGGAGCTCTCAAGCAAATTTCGGAGGGTCCGAAAGAATAATACAGTCCCGAATAAATATTACAGTCCAAATAATTACAAAATCCTAATTAAATTACAAATTTAACTAAGAAAGCTGTAAACTAGCATGCAAGCTAGGGACTGCCTCGACTCCGCTCCGGATGATGAATGATGCATGCTCGGGTTGCTTGGCACGGAAATCCACTGCGATGCCCCAATTAGCCTCTGTTTGCGATTGATGCCGGAATGCTATGCATGGCTTTTGAAAGGCTACTGATTCTTAATTTGCTGCAACAGAGAGCAGGAAAAGGGCATGGCAATGTATTTTCACAAATGTATGCATGTCTCGATCCTTGTGCCACCAATCACGCATCTCGATGCATGAGGGCTGAGGTGTTGAATTGTGCAACTCAATATAGAATGAATGCATATGAAAACACAACAAGACCTAACTCCATCATGGATAATCCGGAGTGTCGGCGACCAGGAATTGAGACATGTTCCGTCACTCAAAGTACGAAACATCCCTCGTTTCCCGTGCTCGGGCTAGCTCCTATCCCAAGCACGATACAATATGCATGATATGCATGAATGCAATCCTAAGATACAACCTAACATACACAATGCTATGAAATGGCATACACGATGCACGAGATAACATGGCATACACAATGCGCTAACATACAACCTAGCATATGCAATGCTATGAAATGAAATGGCATACACAATGCACGAAGTAACATGGCATACACAATGCGCTAACATACAACCTAGCATACACAATGCAATGAAATGAAATGGCATACACAATGCATAAATGGACTTACACTAACACAAGTGGACCTCAGCCACACTCACATAGGAGGCCATTAGATGAAAATGGGACACTCGAGATGCGTGCACGCATGCACGCAAACCGAGGACCGACCCTTGGGCACCGAATGCCACTCTAACAAGACATGGCAAGGCATGAAATATGATATGCAAACATGCAAATTTCAGCGCTAAAATATGACCCGAAAAAGCCGCGAATCATGACGATATAGCACCCGATGCATGAAATGGTCCCGAAATGCAAGATTAAGCACATGAAATGACTTGTAGCTACATCAAGCATGTATTATTTGTACATGACATGTGAAGACAGATTCAAGGAAGCCCCAAAAAAAGTATGTTTACAGTTTTAGGTGAGGCCAAAAAATGAACAAAAATGGGTCTAAGCTAGCATACAAAAATGGCCCTAAATGTGAGGTAATGAAGCAAGTCACAGCTTCTGGCCCCAAACACCTGAGGGTCCTTCAACAATGTTGAAGAGGGACCCAAACAATGGCATTTTACAGTTGGTGGCCGAGCCAAAAACAGTACACAAGCATGCTCAAAATACAATGCAAAACAAGGCCAAAAAGAGAGCTATAACACAAAGTACAAAAAGGATGCTTCAAATAGTAAAAGACCCTTAATGAAACATGAAGAGGGGGTCAAAATAAGGCCATTTTCAGTTCGTACCAGAGTCCAAAAACAGAAGAATAAGAGGCTAATAAATCATGCAAAAATGGAGCCAAAAAAGGGATATAAAGGCAAGTGGAAGATAGAAGCCTCAAACAGTGATGAGCCCTTCAACAACATTGAAGAAGGGCTCAAAATAATCCACTTTACAGTTTATGATATGCCTCAAAACAATTTATACATAGGCCAAAAATACTACACAAGAAATAGGCATACAAAAGAGATAATGAAGCAAGTGCAACAAGGAAGCCTCAGAAAGTGAGAGGCCCTTAAACAAACATAAAAAATAGCTCAAAATAAGCCTAGTTCCAGTTAGGGTTGGAGCCCAAAACAGCAAGCAAGTGTGGCTTAGAAAGCATGCAAAAGAAGGCTAGAAAATGAAAGAGAGTGACTCACCCTTGTAGACCAATACTCCAACAACCTTTGAGCCAAGTTTGGGAGTCCTTCACCTCTGGAAATCAGCTTCAACCTGCTGGAATGGAAGATGGGGATGTGGTGCTATGAGGTGTAGTGTAAAATGGTGTAGGGTTTGAAGGATTTTGGTACTTGGAGTAGAGAGGGAGAGAGATGTAATGCAAGAGCCTAAAGCAATTTATTGTAACCTTTAAAACCAGAGCTGGAGGCTGGTTTATATAGGCAAAAAGAGGGGAAAAAATGAGGAGAAAAAATGGAGGGAAATGAATCAAGTTTCCCCCCAAAAGGGCCAAACCCTCGGACATGGGTGAAATGTAAAACAAAATACATGGCTAGAATGTACTTGGGACAAGGATCATGGCCGGCTAGTTTAAATGGGCAAAAAATATCATCCACCAGAAAAATGTGGTCGGCCGGCTACTTTTTCTGACTTTTCTGGCCGGCCTGCTACATTTTCTGGCATTTCTGGCCGGCCTGCTACTTTTCAGGAAAAAAAAAAGGGCTTCCGGGAAGAAATGTGACCGATGGGTGATTGGGAAGTCCAATGGTGGCCATTCAAATGTCCAAATTGAAGCCCCGGAAGTTAGCTTTCCAGTTCTGAAAATCTTGCATTAGAATTCTTCCTGTGGAAAAAGTTATGCCTGTTTCCGTGAAGCCGCGCAGATTCAGTCCCAGCCGGAATGATGCCCTACTTCAATCAACCATATCTTCCCTATCCGGAATTGGATTTAGGAGATTCTTGAGTGAAAAATGAGGCCCCGGGAGTAAGATTTCCAACGGTGGTGGCCTCATAGCTTGATTCCAAGTATGTGAATGAATAGGCCCGATTCGGCGAGGGCTGTTCAATTCTCTCTTAACGATTCATGCCCATTTTCTTCCCCAACTGGACTTCTTCTCTCTTCTCCTCTTTTCTTCAACTTCAAACCCCTAAGTAAGGTATTTTGAAATATTTTTCAAAGATTTCATCTCTCCTTCATTCATTTCCACTTTGTCCTTGCTCGGTTTACCGAAAAGCTCAACTTTTAATAAAATGCGAGCGCCAGAACATCGTAGGAACTTTATTTCAAAAATATTTTTGAGAGAGAGGGTTTTAAGACTAAAATCTTTTGATCAAGATTCTTTTGGTCCAGAACAGGGGTATGAAGTTGAGATTTGACTCTCTCTTTACCGAAGAAATTGCACCTTTCCCCTGCACACCTTTCTCCACCAAGTAAACCATCAGTCACGTCCAAGTCTGAAAGGTAGTAAAAAATGGGGTGTCTACACCTAGCTGATATGTTCGCCATCCTCAAGCACCACAAGTTACGGTTGAATGCTTTTAAGTGCACATTTGAAGTGGGAACTGGAAAATTTCTAGGCTTTTTGATCACCAACTGAGGCATTGAAGCTGACCCTTCACAGATCAAGGCAATCCAAGAGCTGGAACGACCGAATTCCACAAAGGATGTGGAACATCTTGCCAGAATAGCAGCCGCACCGAACAGATTTATCAGCCGGCCCTCAGATCGTTGCAGGCCCTTTTTTAAGACTTTGAAAGCCAAATTTTTCTAGGATGGGGAATGCGGCCAAGCTCTGATAGACTTAAAGGCCTATCTCTCTTCCACCCCAATCCTGGTCACCCCACCGCTAAGTGAAGATCTCTATCTTTACCTGGCCGTTTCTCAACATGCAGTTAGCTCGGTGCTAGTTCGAGCCGAGGGAGTGCAACACCTCCCTATCTAATATGTCAGCAAGACATTTCTCCCGACTGAGTCAAGATATCTACCGCTCGAGAAACTGGCTTTAGCTCTCACGATGGTCTCAAGAAAATTAGCGCACTACTTCCACGCCCATACAATAGTAGTGCTAACGAAATTCCCGTTTAAGGTGCTTTTTGAGAAAACAAATTTCTCTAGTAGTGTTTTGAAATAGGCAATAGAGTTGGGGCAGTATGACATCAAGTTCCAGCTGTGAACAGCCATGAAAGCACAAGCCCTGGCTGATTTTGTCACGAAATTTGCACAAGCACCCATCTCGTCTGTCTAGTAGACTTGGTGCACGACACCGAGCAAAAGGAAATGACTAGTGCAGATTTTGCATGGCCTATAGTGTCAATTCTACCATAGGGAGATGAGGTGCAAGCAATATACGAGCAAGCAGAGCAAGAGCCAGCCGACTTACCAAATGACAAGATGAATGAGCATGTAGGAAAGTTGCGCACGGTTCTGACCAATGCCTTGGACTTGCAAAAATCTCAAATTCCCTCCGATTGCTAGAAGTTGTTCATTGGGGAGATGTGGAAACTCTTTGTCGACGGGGCCTTAAATATACACGGTGCCGGGCTAGGAGTTGTATTAACCTCGCCAGACGGACTAACCATTGAACATACCAACACGTTGGGATTCCCAACGTCCAACAATGAGGCAGAGTATGAAGCCCTCCTAGCCGGCCTGAAAAGTGCTCTACGGATGGGGGCCACCAAGCTCATGGTGTTCAGTGACTCCAAACTCGTCATTAACCAAGTCTCTGGTGAGTATGAGGTGAAATATGAGAGGATGGACTTGTATCAAGCACTGGTACGCGCTGAAATCAAAAAGTTTGCCACAATAAGAATGGAACAAATAGGCCGCGAAGAAAATAGTCAAGCAGATGAACTAGCCAGCTTGACATCCGTGCAAAACGCCTTTCCCAATCCTTTGATGATCGACTTCTTGCCCCTACCTAGCATCGAGGAGCCAGAGGTGCCTGAAGCACTCTGCACTGACTTGGGGCCATCCTGGATGGATCCAATCATTACCTTCCTAAAAGATCAAGCCTTGCCCACCAAAAAGAAAAAAGCCAACAAGATCAGGGCCAAGTTAGAGCAGTTTTGGCTCTCTCCATCTGGCGCCTTGTACAAAAAGTCTTTTACTAGGCCGTATCTGAAATGCGTCCATCCCAGCAAGGATGAAGGTTTCCTCTTTGAGATTCATGAAGGCATGTGTGGTAGCCATATTGGGGGCAGATCACTGGCGTACCAAGCAATTTCTCAAGGCTATTGGTGGCCATGCATGTAGGCTGATGCACAAAAATATGTTTGCAAATGCGAGAAACGAAAAACAATTTCTCGCCAAATCCACCAGCCTCCCAAAGAGTTGCTCCCCTTGACAAGTCTATGGCCATTTGCCCTTTGGGGGCTGGATATTGTTGGACCATTCCCAACGGCTCCGAGCAATCGCAAGTTTTTCATTACTACCACTGACTACTTCACCAAGTGGGTGGAGGCTGAGCCACTGGCCACCATCAAAGAGAAAGACGTGAAGAGGTTTGTATGACAGAATGTCATCACTCGGTTCGGAGTCCCAAAGGCCCTCATCTCAGATAATGGTATGCAATTTGATGGGAAACTGTTTCGCGAATTTTGTGAAGAGTTGAAGATTGAATTGTACAATTCCACACCGGCCTACCCTTAATCGAATGGCCAAGCTGAAGCTTCGAACAAGACTATCTTGGATGGGCTAAAGAAGTAGCTTGAGAAATCCAAAGGGAGGTGGACTGAGGAACTCTTACCCCAAGACACTCAACCGAAGAAACTTCATTCGCCCTGGCTTATGGCATGGAAGTGGTCATAGCTTTAGAGATCAGCATACCAATCATCCAGTTTGAAAATTTTGAGCTAGACTTGGACGGTGAAGCAATCGCCCTAGAGTTGGACCTAGCTGAAGAAATAAGGGAAATGACGCTAATTCACATCATGGCCTACCAACAAGAGCACTCCAAGAAATACAACAAAACCGTGCATCCACGTCTATTCAAAGTTGGGGACTGGGTCTTGGGGAAAGGGATGGGCAACACATTGGTCCCTGGTGAGTGCAAATTGGGAAGGGCCTTACAAAATAACAGGCCTTGCTGGCAAAGGGCATACCATCTGGAGGACTTGGACGGAAAAGCTATTCCCTGATCATGGAATGTGACCAATCTCAAGCTGTTTTACTTATGAAATGTAATCTTTCTTTCTTTTTATTGAAACTTGGCCTTTTGGCATTGTATGTAATGTTTGATGAGCAATGGAAAGCACCGTGTTATTTCTCTTTGTATCATGTGATTATGTTTATCCTACTCCATTTTTTGTATCAAAGTACTACGTTAAGACACTGGGCACTAGGGGCAATTCACCCTTAGTTGAAATGGTGCTCCGTGCAGAATGTTGGTGTTATGACCAGCTTAGGGGACAAGACTGACCTGACTTTGCTCACCCTTGGGCTGTCTTCGTCCATCATGCCAACAGTTGGTGTTGTCCCCAACTGTAAGCATTTATTCTAAGTTAACTTTACTCTTCCTTTCCGAGCTGATTCTATTTGCTGAAAGGGCAAGTGGTGCTATGACCCAATTTTGGACATTAGAATCCGAGCTGATTTTGCTCGCATTTATCGAGTTGATTTTGCTCACCAAGGAGAAAAATGTTATTTTCTCTCCTAACCAAGCTATTTTTACTCACCCAAAAGCGGAGTTTACTCGTCACACAGAGTTGAATTTGCTCACCGGGGAGATAGTTAATGTAATTCACATCACAACGACACAACCTTTTCGTTCTCAAATGAACTGATTTTTGCTCAGGAAAACGTTGTGCTTGCTTAGGTTTGAGATATAATCTTACATTTGTACGGTCTTTTCTGAGTGGAAATTAGCTCGACATGATCAAGTACATTTCACGTTTGGACACACCGAGCAAATTTCATCTCAGCATTATGCACACTTAACATGTTACAGTTGAACCGAGCCATTTTATCTTGGCTATTATGAAAGATAGTGTTGCTGTAATTCAGACACTGCAGTTACATTGAGGGAAACAGATACAAGAGGCAAAAAAAAGTTCATGGATTTCCATTCATAATGAAGTTTGGTTACAAAAGGTGGGGCCGCCAGCCCGGTTACATCAAAAAAAAAAAAACCTAATCTATGTCTATGGTTTCTTCCTGATCGGCAACTTCTTCCTCGGTCACATTCACCGCGGCCTCTTCTTCAACACTGAGGCAGATATCAGTTTCGCCCTCAGCCACGTCATCACTCGGCGATTCTTCTTCCCCGATGACAGACTGGGGCATCTCATTGCTTGGGGAGGAGAGTGTTGCCTCAGCTGCGCTTGCTGCTTTCACCGCATCAATCAGCTTCTGCTGTACGGCTGCGGTGTATGCTTGCATATGCGGCGGGATGTAGGCAAGTTGGTAATTCTTGAAGAAGTCAAACTCTAGCCCATGGCCAAGTTTATCTGCAGCAGCTTTCCAGCCACACTGGAAGAAAATGTCCTTTGTTCCCTCCACTTGCCGTTCATAAACTTTCTCTCCTTCAGTGTAGCCACAATCTTCCACATCGTCGACTTGCTGCTTCAACTCGACGGTATGGGCAACACAGAGCTTGTGTAGCTTAACCAGATACCTCTCTTTCTTGGTTTGGATAGCCTTTTGTTTGTCCTCATCATCTCTAGCCAGTTTCTCGGCTAGCTCGTCCCTTTCGGTCAACACTGCCTCATAAGCGGCCTACAACTTTCCCAGCTCGGCCATTTTGGCCTTGTTGTCAATGATGGCCTTCCATAGACTCTACCACACTGAGACCATACGCTTGTGGGCCAGATAGTTTTTGTGTGCGACCTGAAACAATGTAGAAGTCTGTACATCAAAACCGAGCAATGACTTGTAACAAACAGATTTGCTTACTTACCAAAACAATCGACTTTGCGGCTGACCTAAGGACCTTCAGGTCGGAAAGTTCTTTATGCTCCTTCATGTCTGCTGGAAGGAGCAGACCCTTGGTCATGTTGAAGCCAAGGGTGTAGTCCTTGTTCGCATAGACCGAATCAGCCATGGTCACCACTCGGCCCTTGTATTTCAGTTTGGGCGACCAGACTGGAGAGGCAGTGGAGCGAGTGGATAGCTCGGCCAAGAGTTGTTCAGTCTGGTCCCCTTGATTGGCAGACGGCAGCTCGGTTGAATCTTTATCGACCAAACTCTGCTCAGTTGAAGCTCGTTTGGGCCTCTTCTTCGACCGGCCAGTACCTTGTTTGCTGGCCAGAGCCAGCATTGGGCCAAATTCTCGAGTGGCCTACTAGGAAGACCGCCCTACTACCGTTTTTGCCACTTGAGAATCGCTCAGCTCGCCAGTGATCATTGACTTGATGGCTTGGATTTTGGCCATTTCTTGCTTGGCTGTCAGCGGTACTAGGTTGATCTGAGGAAAGGTTGGATCAGGCCCTAGAGAGGAGGCACGAAAAAAATCAGTCACCCTACTTTTCCGCGGTGCAGTATGTCGTTAGCTCAATTCGTATCCGAGCAACTTGTAGGGTTCCCGTTCTTTGATTGGATACCGTAGGGCAACTCTGATAGCTTCCTGGTTGGCTTGGGAATAATCCACCGCCAAGAGTGTGTAATCTGCATAAAATTATGAAGTGTTCGATCGGTAAAGACATATCAAATACAAAAATTTAAACTACGCTATGCCGCTCACCAGCGCTCCCGAAATTCTTGCATATGTACCAGCCGGGTATGGGCGCTTCAGTGTATTCGTAATTTCCAAATGCCCACAGGAAGTCGTCATCATTCAATTCTTTGTCTGGGTTACCCTCTACGAGTTTTCCTCGGTCCTTTCTAACCTTCTGGTACCAGCAGAAGCCGCGTTTATTTTTGCTAAGTGTATACTTATGAAATATCTCGTCGAGGAAGAGGTTCAAACTGAGGATTCAGTTCAGCGTGGCCACGCCATTTATTATCTTATAAGTATTGTTGGACACATGGATGGGACATAGCCTAGTTTGCCTCAAAAATTTGCAGACTAGGGGTTGGACCAGGAAGCGTAGGGTGCCTTCCACAATGGACACGACCATGAAGGGGCAGGCGTCTAATTTACCCCATGGAGTGTCTCCTTTCTTGGCCAGCTCAAGGTGGACGTCATCTGGAATGTTGAATTCTCTATTGAACTCGGCCATTACCCCAGGTGAACTAACCATAAACTGGTTCTTTCCTATTTACCTCGGTTTTATTTTGTATGGTAAGTTCAATAATAGCCCGGCCAAAATTGAGCGGCTCTGGTGATTATTTACTCAGTCTTTGAGCCTCACCGATTATGACTTTAAGGTGTGCCTGGTCGGCCCTGGTTCAGTTTACATTATGACAAAAAAGTGCGAGTATTCGCGTGGCATATTCTGTACGGTTTCAACGTTAAAGAGTGTTTTAACTCAGCCATCAGAGTGAAGCCTAACAGCTCGGTTTCTGAGCCTGGGGTGTTAGGCCGGTTTTGGGCCTTACTTTCTAGTGTTTGGGTTCCTATCTCGGTTCAGTGTTCCTACAAACTTCTAGCACGGTCACAGCCACTTGGGAGGACAAGAAACAAGTTTTAGCCCGGCTCAATCCTATTTTTGGATCTAAAAGTGAGATTTTACTCGGTTTTATCCAAAATTAGCACTGTTATCCTAAATACAAAGTTGTATATAGAAATTGAAGGGAATTAGGGGCACAGAGGCCCTACTCATGTTTTTAGCTGCGGTTTTCCTAATTTCTACGAATATCCATCAATTTTGACCCCACAAGGGGGTATAGGCAGTAGATTAACAGTCCCAAATAAGAAAAACTCGAAGAACAATAATGAAAAAGAGATAAAAGCTAGAAGAACTTACAGATTCGGAAGACGAAGTTAAGGTTCAATCAACCTTGACCTCTGTTTTGATGTCCTAGATGATGGAAAACACTGGAGACGGCACAAACAGAAGCGACGGCAGCGGTGGCGACAACGTGGGCTCTAAGAGAACTAGGGTTAGACTCGATAAGGATGATGAATAGTAAGGATTTCGAGGGGATTTGTATCACCCATATATGTGATGATGAAGAGGCGCTAACTTTTCAAATTTCAGAGATAGTGGGGACAATTGTATGGTTGCACGAAACCAATCAGGGAAGGCCACGTGGCAGCGAAATGACAAGTTGTCAGTACGGCTGATTGATTGATGACAAGATAACCAGCACAAGTCTCAATGACCGGCCAAAGTGGATAGCTCAGTCAGAGAAGGTAATCCCACTCACGCTTAGCTCGGATGGGATTAAGGGACAATTGAGAGGGAGATTTGTGCCGAACAATGGGCCGAGCTACCCCAACACGGAATACGGTGTTGGGCCATGTCGGGAGAGCCTAGGACACAACGTTTGGCCGAACTGTACCAACATGACGTTTCAGGTCATGAGATTGGGCCGGGTTGAAATAACATGGACCTGGGACTCAACATGGGCCACGTTTGGATACAACAGTTCCAGAGATCAATGCAACGTCGCGAGGTCAGTTGGGTGAGGCGTAGCGTTGAATGCCATGGCCGCGCTATTTGGCCGTGATGACTTACTGCGCACCCAATCGTTCTGGGGGCAGTGCGCATATCTGTTGACCAACCGTGGTGCCCACTCGATGGTTGATCTATCTCAGTTAGGTGTTGGACTGCCAAAAGGGAGTACCCTTGGAATAGCATAAGTGATAGCGCGATTATGCATTATTGTATGGACCAATGTGAAGGAAACCGCTCAGGGCATGTGTTAATACCGTTTGGCAGTTTGGCCAACCTTGTTTGGCGGTATTTACACATACACGTGTAAAGAATAGAGATGGCAGTACAATCATGCATTCAACAAAGGACAACAGAGGTGGTGCACGTACAATCTGGGGCTGCATGACCAGCCTAGAAAGAGAAGAGAGAACGGACTCAGAGGGTAAGCAACCTTTAGCTACACACTCTCTCTACAGTGCTCTTCCTTCTCTCTTCTCTCTAAAAGAAAGCTAACTTGACCGTCGGAGGGGTTTTCCGGCAACCCACCTGCCAGGTAACTCACTATTGTTTGCTTGCAGTGTGACGGAGTTCAACCACTACGATCTTAGCTTGGTAGCAAGGAAGTACGGTGTGGCATGAATATTTCTCTCCCGTATTGGTTAGTTTGACAAATTCACTCTCTTTGTATACATATATATATATATATATATATATGCATATGGGTTGTGAATTACTTACAAGAAATTTAATAAGCTACAAATTCAGTATATACTTGAGGAACTTGAAGCTTTGAAGTTTGGTTTCGACCTATGTATGCCTAAGTTTTTGTGTCTTTAAATTTGTAAACTTTCAATCCATGATTTGATTTTTTTTTTTTTTTATGTTTTTTTCATTCCCTCTATTTATCTTCGATTCTATGAGTAGTTGGCATTTGTTGACATCCATTGCTATATATTCTCATTCTCCAATCTATTGTGTGCAAGAGCAATTAATGGCCCAGACCGGATTTACTGAATCTGTAAACTAGTTATCCAAGACTCTAACAAATACCGAATATTTGGGGTTTTGACTAGGCACTACAAGAAAACACATTTTTGGCGACCATTTTTGGCTACCAAAACAAATTTAGTCGCCAAAAGTGTGGGAGTTGGCTACCAAAATTAATTTTAGTCGGCAAAAGTCAACTTTTTGGCTACTAATTTTTTTTAGTAGGGGAATGTTAATTGTTAGCGACTAAAATAAATTTAGTAGCTAAAAATATTACAATTGGCCACTAAAAAAATTTTTAGTAGCTAAACATATCACAATTGGTGACTAAAATAAATTTTAGTAGCCGTAGGGGCACCTTTAGCTACTAAATTGTTTGGTAGCCGAATGAAAATTAAAAAATTTATTTTTGATCTTCGGCGACCAAAATTTTGGTCGCCAAACATATATTTTCTGCCGAAAAATAATGTTAGTCGCCGTTGGTGTACATTTGGCTACTAAAACCTTTGGTCAGCAAATGTAAAATAAAAAATTAATTTTTACCTTTTGGCGACTAAAATTTTAGTCGCCAAAAGTTGATTTTCAGCGACGAAAAATAATGTTAGTCGCCGTTGGTGTACATTTGGCTACTAAAACCTTTGGTCAGCAAATGTAAAATAAAAAATTAATTTTTACCTTTTGGCGACTAAAATTTTAGTCGCCAGAAGTTGATTTTCAGCGACGAAAATAATGTTAATCGCCAAAAAATTAAAATAATTGGAGGGAAACACGTTAAATTTTGGAGGGATTTGAAAAATTAATTGGCGACTTAAAAGTTTTAGTCGCTAATGGTGTAATATATATAACATTCGCTCCTATTCTCTGTTTATTCTCCTTCACCACACCAAACCTCACCCCACTTCACATGACCACAGACCACCGCCACCGCCTCAGATGGCAACAGCCACTGCCGCAGATCGCCACCGCCACCGCCACCGCCACCTCTGCAGATCGCCATCGCCTGCAGAGCACAGGTTCTCTCTCCCTCTCTCTGCGCACTTGCTCTCTCTTTCGATCGAGCTGTGTCTCTGTCTCCCTTCCTCTATTTTCCCCTTTCTGATTGTTGCTCTAGGGTTTTATATTCTTGATTCAGTTTAATTTCGTGTTGGTTTCTGAAATGGGTTTGGTTTTTCAAATAGTTTTCTACCTTCCCTATGTGGATTGGATTTCAGAAACATGGGTATTCAATTTATGTTGTCAAGGTTGTTTATATGTGTGCTTTTCGTTACTGTAAAAAAAACCCCACACTAATTGGTTTATATTTTGATTAGTGATGTTTTCTTATATACACTTTCGCCTAATTTGATATGCTATCATGCATTGACAGATTGACATTGCCCACTACTCCTTGGTGAGTTTCCTGTAAATCAATCTTAATAATAATGATTTTATGGGGTTTCTGTGTATGTGGCTTCTTTTTCTTCTTCTTCTTCTTCAACAATCTGATCAAATTGTATGCGAAATTGTGGATGTGTGAATTGAAGTCTCACATTGTTTCTGTGTTATTGTGTATATATTGTGTTGTTCTTATATAATAACCTTGGTGGACAGGGTGTTTGATGAAATGCCTCAAAGAAGAATTCATCTTAATTGCAAATCAACTTTACATAGTGTTAGTATGATTTGACATGAAACCTTACAGACTAGAGTCAGTCCATTAGATCATGTCAAATATTTGGGACACTAAACAAGCTTAGTTATAGATTAATTGAGAGAGAGAGAGAGAGAGAGCATGGCTTCAAACTTGGTCTTTTGTTTTAATTAATGTTTTTAGAGTCTGCTTTTAGGTTTCCATATATTCTTGGATTTTTTGCATTTATGATTGTCATTATGTTGCTATGCCTCCATGGTTATTTGCATTATTTTGAAATGTATTTACTTTGCTGAATTGTTATGCTCATGGGTCATGGCATTGGTATAGTTATTTTGAATTGCTTTGTATAATCTCTTTCATGGTTAGTCAATTATTGTTATTATTATTATTTGTAGTTCATTTGCATCTGTTCAGGTTTTCCTTAATTTTTTTCCCCTTTCTTTAATCTTGGGCTTGGAACCAGAATTATGCATTATTTCTGTGTTATATAGCCATTTCATTTTTATTTTATTTTTTGCTTACTTGCAAGCACCTTAAGCTACCATTTCAATATGCATCATTGCACAGTTTATTCTCACATTGAATTTGATATATATATTTTTTAAGGGAATTTCTCTTAAATTTAATTTTTCTATGTTGATGTCTAACCTTACTCAGCAGAAAAGAAAAGAAAAGAAAATATGTCTAACCTTGTTATCATGTCCTGCAAGGGGAAAGAAACCTTGTTAGACTTGAACTTCATAAATTTATGAAAGCTAGGTTGGCACAACTTTATAATGTATGTTATTTCTGTCCCTCATAAGCAGTAAAAAAATATTGTTTTTTCTTGGCAGCGGAAGATGCCCAGAAAAGCTGGAAGTTAGGAAGTTGTCTAACAGATGCTCTGAAGCTGGTTTTGTTAATTGGTACATTTTTCCCACATAGTTTATAACTTCCCGAATGTTTTTTATTTGTAGATTTCAACTTCTTAGTTGGTCTCTATTCGAAGAACTATGTTTAAGTATGCTTTTTGAAGCAATTCACTCTAACCAAGCCACACACACAGACCTCACTCCCTCTTCCCTCAAATAAGACTAGAGGGGGATCTGATAAATTAGGTGACAGAAAGGTTCCTATCAATGTCCATAATTACTTGCAACCATGGATATTGTTATCCTGTTTTGTCTTTATTTTTAACTCGAGCAATTCACTCCGCTTTATTTTAATTACAGTGGTCTAGTTACCCTCAAATACTCTAAAGAACTCTGTGGACTCGTTCTGTGGCCGTTGGTTGTCAACCCATCTGTTAAATATGTCAACATGAGAGCTTTAGCTATGAAACTAATTCTTTGCGAAAGCAAGTGCCTCATACGTCAAACTTGTTGGGTTAATTTTTCTAGGCTGTTTTGGAGTCACCTGCCTTTGTAGTGTAGTTCAATTGTCCATTTTGGGATATTTGGAAAATTAAACAAAATAAATTCGCCATGGCTCTTATCTTAACCATTTTAACATTGTCCCCTTGGATACTAGTATTTATGGTTGTCAGAAGTCAATTCTTCTTTGAAGATGATCCACAAACCTACTTGAAAACTATATTACCTTGATGCAATAGACTAACACACTACTGCTAGGTGGTATTTTCCGATAGCATCATTATCCATCATTTTAATTGATCTTGTTATTGGGCCTTTTGCATTTGCATAACCAATTCCTCATGTTAAATAGTTTATCCAGTATGCTTGAATCTTTATTCACTAATTCAGTTCTCTCGGGATTTTTTCTACATTAGCAGAACAACTACTCTGCACCTCATGTTCCGCAAAATGTTAATGCATGTCCAACACTATTTGTGGCAAATTTGGGGCCAACTTGTTCAGAGCAAGAGCTAATTCAAGTATTTTCAAGGTTTGGAGTAATTATTTTTATCATGTATTTTCCTAATATGTGAAGCTTGTGGAATTTAATTTTCTATTTCTTTTTGTCCTTTCCCAGTTGCCATGGATTTATAAAATTGAAGATGCAGAGCACATATGGAACTCCGGTGGCATTTGTTGATTTTCAGATACTTTGTTACTGTCATTGAAAAGCTAAAACAGGAACTCATGATGGGTCCATGTTTGTATGTCTTTCATTAGTTAATATAATTTTTGTTGTGGTACAGAAGTTGTAGGTGTACAATTAATTTGGTTAGTCATGTATTATGTATGGAATTAAAATATTGACGTTGGATTAGACTTGGTTCTTATGGAATTTGTAATATATATATATATATATAATTGGACGTTCAATATTAATTATTTGGATGGTTGGAACTGAAATGTGTGCACGTGGTTGAATGATTGATAATATATTTAGCGTTGATGGATTATATTGTCTATACAGGGTACATGTTGTATTAATAATGGATAAAGGTTGTTTAGAAAAAAAAAATTCGAAAAAAAAAAAACACGTTAAAGCATTTGGCTACCAAATGTTTTGGTAGCCAAATAGGTAATTAAAAGTTTTGGCTACTAATAATTTAGTAGCAAAAACATAACCCAAAACGTTTTTGCCACCAAATAATTAGTAGCTAAAAGATTTGAGAATGAAAGAAAGAAACTATTGGTGACTAATACTTTAGTGGTGGAAACATACCTTTTGCCGACTAAACTAAGATTAGTAGCCAAATGTGTACTTTCGGCGACCGATTATTTAGTAGCTAAAAGTGATACCTTCCCCGACCACAACAAGTTAGTAGCCAAAAAACCTCATTTGGTGACTAATACTTTAGTGGCGGAAACATACCTTTTCCCGACTAAACTAAGATTAGTAGCCAAATGTGTACACTTTCGGCGACCAAACAAATTTTAGTCGCCAATACTATCACCGACAGGGTAAAAGCGACGAGCTTAGCGACAAAAAATTTTGGTCGCTAAACACTTTCGGCTACTAAATAAGTGACTTTTGCCGACCAATATTTTGGTAGCCAAAAGTGACATTTCTTGTAGTGAGGGCTGGACGAAGCCAAACATATTCTAAAATCTAAAATTATTTTCAACCCATAAACCCTAGCTTTGCGGGCCAAGATTAAGTCAGGCCAGCCTTTGAGATCATTAAGCTAATTTTTCACATTTTTTCTGTTTATAGTTCTATTAGCTTTATTTAATTTTTGGAGAAATTATATTAAAAAAAAAAACTCAAGGTTTGAACCTTATAACAAAATAAATCTTGTTATTTAATTTTGTCAATTTAAAGTCTAAATTTTTTATTTATTTTCAATCTAAATCATTTGTCTATGTTCATTAAGTAAAATTGATCGAAAAATGTGTATTTCAGTCATTAAACTCAATAAAAAGGTATTTTAAACATTTTATGTATATCTATATTGAGTTTTATAACTAAAATACTATTTTTCTGTTGATTTTACTTAACAAAAATAAGCCAATGGTTTAGATTGACAACAAATTAAAAGATTAGGGTTTAAATTGACAAAATTAAAAACTCAGGTTTATTTGTTAAAAGGCTTAAACCCTGGTTTTGTTTGTTCGTTTGTTTGTTTGTTTGTTTGTTTGTTTGTTTGTTTGTTTTTTTTTTTTTTTTGGCATTCTCATGTATTTATTCAGCTTTGAGCTTTAAGACAATTAGCCTATTTTTTTATTTATTTTTTTTCCTTTTATTTTTAGTTAGTTTATGATTTTCTTAGTTTGAGAATTTCTTCACTTGTTGTATATTGATTAATTACAAAATATTGAGAATGGGTTAAAAGAGCAAGTCACCAAACATGTGTTTTCTTTTTTTCTTTTTTTCAAAACATTGTGTATTAAATACTTTTTATTTTTATTTTTTACCAAAAAAATATGTGTTTCTTATTTTTTCTAAATAGAAAACCTAAACTAAAATCAAATGACACATTGCGCATGATCTACAAAAGAAAATTGTAAAAGCAAAATCACATAACTCTCGAAGAGAAAAAAAGACTTTGATGTGATTGAAGAAAAGAATCACTCAAATCAAAGGAAAAACCGTCATACACACGCCAAAAACAAGTGAGATAGGGCATGGAATCCTTGGTTATGATGTCCTTTTATCTGAATACACTTTCTATCATTGGATCATAATTTGAGATTCTTGAACAATTCTTCAATTGATACAAAAGAAAGATAATTCAAAGATAAAAGCAAACAGTAAAAGTAAAATCATATAACTCTGGAAAAGAAAAAAGGACTTTGATGTGGTTAATGCAAAAGAATCACTCAAATCAAAGGAAAAATCATTGTACACGCCAAAAAAAAAAAAAAAGTGTGATAGGGCATGGAGCCCTTGATTATGAAAAACTTCTATCTTAATACACTTTCAATTGTTGGATCAAATTTTGAAATTCTCACACAATTCTATTGATACAGAAGAAAGACAATTCAAAAATAAAAGAATCTCTAACTGTGAGACAATAGTTAGAGTGAGTAGAACAATAGAGGTGACATACATTAAGTATCAACAAAAGATAAAACATTAAAGATATAAGAGCTTAAAAGTGAATTATTAGAGAATCTAAGAAGGTAGAGAAAACAAAAATTGAATAATCGCAAAGTTGAAGAGAACAATTCCATTAGTTACAGACAGTGGTGTAATCAGGAATTTCAATGAGTTGGGCCATTTAACAAGTCATCATTATTGTTATGTCATATTTTCAATTTTACACAAGCTATCAACATTAAAGTTCACATGATACCTTACAAATACAAAAAATATAAAAATTCAATAGTTTTTTCTTTTCTTTTCTTTTTTGTATTTATAAAGATCCTTTTAGATTTCTTCATAAATATTTTATTTTTTTAAATACATTTAGATTAGGTTCATATAAAAAGAAAATTAACTAAAACACGAAAAAATTATTGTAATTTATGTTATTATTAAATCTCACATGTTTGTGAACATGTGCCTCTTCGTCTCAGCAATTATATTTGGTTATTTTTCCCAAGGGAGTAAATCACAAGCAAATAAGATGATAAACAATGATAAAAACATAAGATATCATACAAAATATGATAAATAAATGTTATTAATCTCAAAAGGAAACCAACATTGATTATGTTATGCGTCAATTCGTTTCTTTTTGAATATCATAAACACAATTCTTTATTTATGTTTATCCCCATGATGCTATGAGTCTCCATATGAATCAACCCACAAAATGAAACCATTTCAAATTCAAAACAGGACAGAAACATTTACATTGTTTTGTGAAGCATTTCCACACAAATTCAATCTCTCCACTATAGGTCAGTTTGAGAAATACACACTCTCTGTATATATATATATATATATGCATGTGGGTTGTGAATTACTTACAAGAAATTTAATAAGCTACAAATTCAGTATATACTTGAGGAACTTGCAGCTTTGAAGTTTGGTTTCGACCTATGTGTGCCTAAGTTTTAGTGTCTTTAAATTTGTAAACTTTCAATCCATGATCTGATTTTTTTTTTTTCATTCCCTCTAATTATCTTCGACTCTATGGTCATGTTTGATTTACAAGACTAATAGTGAAGTATTAATAATCCTATTAACTTAGTGTGGTATTCACTATCACACCCCTACCCTATTACTAATAATCCTACAAATTTGTTGGATTAATTATCCATTGGATTAACAATCCTAAAACAAAATGTCAAAACAAACATAGGATAATTGGGCCCACAGATTAATAATCTCAATCCCATGTTTTAATCCTTCCAATCAAACATGCCCTATGAGTAGTAGACATTTGTTGACATCCATTGCTATATATTCTCATTCTCCAATCTATTGTGTGTAAGAGCAATTAATGGCCTGGACCAGATTTACTCTGTCTGTAGCGCGAGGATCCTCTAGAGTGCCTTCTCTAGAGTGATCTCCTAGAGTGAACAATCGAAGGGCTGAGATTCTTTCTCGCCAAAACGACGTCGTTTTGGCGTGAAATTTGAAAAAAAAAAAACAAAAAAAAAATCAGATTTCAAAACAGAGAAGGGTTGAGAGAAGAGAGAGAGAGAGAGAGAGAGAGAGAGAAGGGCTGAGAGGAAATGAGAGGAGCTGAACAATCTGAACAATCTCCTTCGCCGATCTCCATGTCTGCCGACGTTTTGGGTGTAATTATCCCTTTATTTTTTTTTATTTTTTTGGGCATTCTCATGCATTTTTTCAGCTTTGAGCTTTAAGACAATTAGCCTAATATTTTTTTCCCCCTTTTATTTTTAGTTAGTTTTTGAGTTCCTTAACAGATATTTATCAATAAATCCTATCTCACAAATAAGTATTCCAATTAGTTTCAAGTTTTTTTTATTATTCTATCAAGTCCTATTAGTAGAGAGTTTCTTTCTGTATGGTCATGTTTTCAATTTTGGTAGTGTTTTGGTGGACGACTATACCATTTTATTAATGTGGCAAGTATGATGTGACACTCCAACATAATGGATATGATGTGCTACTCCAAAAAAACTAAATACTTCTCAGTATACTTTTTTCAAATGTGACAATGTTGGGAGTATATTGTGATACTAAAAAAAAACTAAAAATTGCTTAGTGTATTTTTCTCAAATATAATATGTGACACTCCAACGTGGCGGGTATGATGTGACAACTAAAAACTCCTTAGTGTAACGCCCCAATTTTCATACCCAAATGACAATTACAATAATCATGGCCCTTTTTAAGGAAAACCAATCATACAATCCGGCACTTGCATTTCATAATGTAAATAGTTCCTCATGCGATAATAAATTAATCCGACAACAAGTAAATGAACAAATAAATACCCCAAAGGGTTTACAAGTTTCCAAGGCTTAAGCCCGATTATACATAACGGTTATTTAAACCCACACATACAAAGCCCTTGGCTTACAAATAGAATCATAGTAAATGAGAACCTTGTGCTCTCAACACACACACTTTTCCACGCCCTCAGTTAGGTGGATTCACCACGTCTTTTCCTTCACAAAAATCCTGTAAGGTGAGCATAAAGCCCAGTAAGAAATCCTTCACAGAGTATATACATTTTATACAAATCTCAAGAGATGAATGTATAGACCATGCTATGCCTTTTTACAAATAAATCACATCTTCATCTTTTGAAAACCATCATGTTCAATGATGCCATGCAATTTCCATTGTTCAAAGCTTAACAATTTAACTCAAAGGGCGGTAAATACAACTCTGGTAATCCCTAGGTCTGTATATGCAAGTAGAGTATGTAAGTACTACCAATTTGTCATTTTTACCAGTATCAACTGGAAGGCTCGACACCTATAATCTGTCATTTTTACCAGTATTAACTGATTGGCTCAACACCTATCCACGCGGTTTTCTAGTCTTTCACGAAGGACACGTAAGTCGACGTAATCAAATTCATCTACACTACCTTTCAAGACTTACCACCGTATTTACCCCAAAACCAATTTATGAAAACTTGTTTCTCAACATTCTTTTCTCAATGAAAGTTTTCAAATCAAATTTTAAAGCTCTTCATTATCAAATGAATCGATATGCCAATGCAATGATTAATAATACAATGCAATATTTCTTCCACTCTCAATACTCCCACAGAAAATTCCCATTGTGATCAAAATTCTCATTTCCCATTTCAATGCAATTTCACAAGATGAATAAATACTTTTATTTCAATTCATCCAAGGGATATCATAATTCTCACATTTCAAGCAATCTTAACAATTTAGTCATCTTAAGGCTATATTAATACTTTTAAACAACAATTCCCAAAACAACAACAATTCCCAAAACTTCAACAATTCCCATATTACACGAAAACATAATTTATATGTAAATAAATAAACAATTTTCTAACATCATTTATTTTGGCACACAAAGTAAATATAACAACATATTCTAAAGATTTTCAGCATCTTTCTTAACAATCCCCAATTTCTAAGTTTTCTCACCAAAAACCATTCATCTTCAAATATTTGAGAAGATCTCACCAAAAACATCTTTCTTTTACCAACATTGTAACACCCTGAAAATTAGGCAGGGTATATCTATTTATGTAACAAAACCCACATGATAGACAACACATATATATAGCTAACTATTCCATACATCAATTTCCATTAAATCCCAAATGCCAAATACATGCTGTTCACATCTCAATGCCCCAGTTCCAATCCCAAGCATGCATTTTACAACAAGTGTGAAATGGAAGCCAAACAGATAATAAGTGCTTTACAGGCTTACAAATTTATTCAAGAACATTCTTGGTTACACAAAATGGAGTTTCAACTCAACGCAATACAATACAACCCTGGGCTTATATTGAACAAATAACTATAAAACAAAAATGAAGCCTCAGCTCCGAGTCCTCCCAAGTCAGTGCCTTAGCAGAGGCATAGCACCTGTACTTGAAATGGTTTCCCTTATAGGGTGAGCCAAAACCCAATAGAGATATACTACACAACATATGAACCATGACAAGACTAAAGAGGAGCATGCTCATGCCATGCTCATGATAAAACAATTTCTCTCTTTTTATAAAGTATGCAATGCTGAGATGCAACAATAGATATAAAACCATTTCCATTTTAAACCATATCTGTTACATGAATACAGGCTCTGTGAATCTCTAGGTGAGTGTCTGCAAGTAGGCCCTAATGCACTACCACTGTCATTTTTACCAATAAACTGGAAGGCTCGACACCTAACTGCGCGGTTTTACACCCCCTACCCAGATTCATCAAGTATTCATCTTTTCGCAAACAAATACATTTCCAAACATTTCTCAAAAAACAGATACATTTCCAATGGAATGAATGTAATGCAATGTCCAATGCAACAAATGAGGAATGTGGTTCAACAATCACATCCGGTAACCTCTCAAGGTCCATTTCTAACCGTGTCGGTTTTATTCCAACAGATACATTAAACAAAATAATACCGTTAATAACCAAGAAAACATCATTTTTTTTTCCAAACTCATTCTCGAAGCATTATTCAATTATAATATCCTATTTTGATCAAAAGTCCCAAAAGTTAAACCTAATTCCTTTGTTTTCTTTAAAAATGCTCTTTTCGTCACAAACCGATAAAAATTTCAAAACCAATCAAATCAAAGTCCGTTTTTGTTCAAATTTAAAATATAACTCTCTCATAACCTTACAAACATATTCCAAGTTTACACTTTTGCAATTTGGACATCAATTTTTTATTTTTCTCAAAATTTCTCTTTTAAGCAAATAATTCACAAATTCTTCAAAAAAAATTCTAAATAAACTATTTACAACTCTAAGCTCCCTATAAGCAAGTAAAAGTGCATAAAAAAGTGTAGGAAAAATCCCTACCTCAAGCTAGAAGAGGAAACAAGCAAAAATTCTAATTTTCGATTTTGTTGGATTTTGATCTCCACCGGTTAAAATGCTCCTCTTGAGATGCTTATCAATTTAACCTTAAGAATTATAGGAAATGTTTTTATAGATTTTGCTAGATCACAAAATAAAAATAAAAATAAAAATGAGGGTTTGTGGTGGTGTTTATGGTGGCAGACGCGGTTCCATTCTTGAGGTGGTTGGATTCAGAATCAAAAGAAGACTTTCCTACGCAAATCTTGCTGGAAGAAGAATGGTTCTTCAACAAGAGCAAGAAATAGGAAGTCCTTCGGTCGCCATGAGAGCTCGATGCAGAGGAGTTGAACGGAATGGTGCAGAAAGGAATCGAATCCTAGGCAGAGTGTACACCAGTTTGTTTTCAAGCTTAATTCTGGTTTCTCCGAAAACCCATAAAGAAAAACCCCTTTATTGCCATCATCTCTCACCTCTACTTGCTTTATGAAGACTGAGCTTGCATCAAACAACCGAGAAGAGCTCGGTCCAAGCCCTATAAGATGCACCCAACATGAGTCACCAATTTCAACCCACGCGAGTTCACCAAAATAATCGGCTGGCCCCACCTTCAGTCCAAACCATCAAGCCAAAACCATGTGCTGGTTTTTTAACCACACCGTGGGCCAAAAGAATGACCCATGTGGAACCTCTCTCCGATGTGATACCATTAACAACAGCTCAGATTTCCACATTCCTGTCTTGCCTCGGTGGGAAAGTTGAAATCAACAAATAATCAGATACAATGCGATTCACCACACTGCAATGCAGCGTGTGGACCACACTCATCTCCTCCAAGTTCCATTTTACAGAGCTTATGGCACCGGAGCAAAACACCAGCACCTACAGAAACCCATACATGTAACGATGGACAATAAACCATCCGCCAGCATCACCACCTGTAGACACCCCATTTTTTGACTGTCCTCAAGACTTGGTTGTGCTTGCAGGTATATCCAACAACAAGTTCGATTGCTCGTCGAGTACTCGACTGTCGCGGCAGAACGTCACAGGTTTGAGCTTTCCAAACCCTGTATCCTTTCTGCCCCATTTTTGGACCATGTATTGGCCCTTCTAGCTTGATTCTCTTGGTGCACTGCCGGCCACTTCCTGCCATTGCTGGCCATTGATGAAGCCTGTCGGCCATTAATGAGCCACTGCCGGCCACAGCTGATGGATGTTTAAGGTCTTCTTAGTGTTAAGGATGCACAACCCTCTTGTTTGCCTTGTTTGGCCTTGTTTTATGCCATGCTTTAAGGCCTTCGAGGTGGTCTTGGTTTGGCCTTTTAGCCACTGAAATCTAGTAGATTTTCAATGGTAGGCATGTGGTTTAGAGGCCTAAAACCAGAGGGGGGTGACCCCCTTCCTTTTTGTTTTGTTTGCTTGAGTTATTGGCCGATCAAAGGGGCATGTATCCCTTTACTTTTCAGGCTTAGTTTAGACACTTTTTTTGTGACTTTTAGGACCTTCCTTAAGTCTTTCCATGGCTGGTTTGGTCACCTTTTGCATGCATCTTGTATGTGTAGTGCAACTCCATTTGTAGCTCACCAAAGTAGCATGTCTTTCTTGCATGTGTTGGCTCCATTTCAGTAGGTTTTTGGTGATGTTTTACCATGCCTTAGATCTGTTTGGGGTTGATTTTGTCACTCCATGCATGCCTAATACACTTGTAGTGTAAATCACTTAAACTACCTCTATATGCTTCATGTTTTGACATGTCATTTTAGCTTGTTTTCTTTCCATTTCAGTAAGTTTTTGGTGATGCTTTTCCATGTCATACCTCTGTTTTGGTTTGGTTTGGTCACCTCTTGCATGTTGCATGCACTTGTAGTGCAATCCTCTCTATTGCCTTAACATGCTTTGTGCTTTAAGCTATGTTTTTTAGCGTGATTTTGGCTCGACCCAAGGAAACTTTTAGCCTTGTTTTACCATGCTCGAGGTCTGATTTGTGTTGTTTTGGTCATGCATGACTTACTTTGTATAGCCTTGGTTCAATCTAGCTTGTTGGCTTTGTGTATTGAGTCCACTAACATGTATTACTTGACCTACTTCAATGATTTTGTATCACTTGTTATGTTATTTCAGTCCATGAAATGTGGTCATACACTTGCATTTGACATGCTTTCAATGCCTTGGAGAGTTTGTGTTTTATGCCTCATGAATGGATCATTGTGCATGCCTCTATGCTTAGGTCTTTGGGATGCCATCTCAGTGGGTTTTTGGGGTTATTATACCATGATATAACTCTGATTTTTGTTGGTTGAGTCATTCCATGCTTGGCCTTAATAGGTGTAGTGTAATCCACCCTATTTGCCTTGCATATTCCATGTCTTATGCCCTCTATGCAAGCACATTTTGGCTTCCTTCCATACATGTTGTAGTATCATTTTGATATGTCCTAGGACTGTTTTGGGTTGCCTTTGCCATATGCTTCATGCTTTGTATAGCTGTAGTGCAATTGGCCTTGCTAACTTTATGTTTTAATGACTCATGCATGCTATCTTTGAGCTATTTAGATGATTTAGCATCATTTAATACTTCATTTTAGAGTTTATTGCATGACTAGATTCCCACTTCTTTCATGTTTCAAATGACCTTTGAGTATTGTGCATTGTTGCCTAGTTTATGGCTTAGCTTGTGGGCTTGCATGCCTAGGCCTTTGAGCCTCCATCTTAGCATGTTTCGGTCATTGTTATGAATTATTTCAGCTCTGTCCATGGTTGGTTCATTCATATTTTCCATGTATTGCATGCCTCCTTTGTAGTCCTCTTTATTAGCCTTCATGCTTAAGGACTCTAGAATGCCATGCTTGTGTTGTTGAGTGGTTTGGCACCTTTTTATTACCTCATTTCAGTGCATTTAGTGTTGTTACACTTCCACGTTTATCACTTCTTGAGCACTCTTGAGGGTTGTGCTCTTAGGCCTAGTTGATTAGCCAATGCATTGTGCATGCATGCCTTGTCTTTTGGTGCTTTTGTTTTGGTGTTTGGCCACTGATTTGGGCATAGCTGAGGTCTGTCCATTTTGGTTTAAGTCCATTGAGCACAATTGATTGCATGTTGTTTGCATGCTTGCGTTCGATTGCATTGTATATGCTTAATTGTTTCATGTATTAGCATTGAACATGCCATTAGCCTTGTTAGGTTGTTCATATCGCATTACATGTTTGCACGTTTAAGTTATGTTGCATGTTTGCATGCTTGAGTCGCTTTGTGTATGTCATGCTTGTGCTGCATTGTTGCTTGGGTTAAGTGTTAATCTGAGCACGAGAAACGAGGTACGTTTCATACTTCAAGTGATGAAATGTGTCTCAATTCTCGGTCGCTGACGGTCTTGATCACACATGATAGAGTTTTAGGCTTTATATGTTTATCTGTGCTTTCATTTCACATTGATCTGCACAAGTTGGATCTTTGGCCATCATGCATCGGGATGCGTGATTGATGGTCGTGGATCCGATTATGCCTCTCCCTTGATGTTTCTAGGTGATATGGGGTGGCATAGTGCGTAATGCATCCTCTTCTCCCCCAACCAGAGCTAGAACAGCATTGTTTACTATGTTCCTTATTTGTTAATTAGCTTTGGTTTTGTAATAATTAATTAATTTGTTAATTAGTTAATTGTTGTAATAATTAGTAAGTAGTTCGCTTATTAATTTGGTTGTGTAATAATTAATTAGCTTGTTAGTTAGTTACTTAGTTGGTTTGTATTATTCATTCGAACCCTCCGTCGAGAGGGCGAATTTTGTAATAACTGTGCGTGAGTGTGTGCATGTCTTCCAACCCCACGTCTTTCTCCCTTTTACTTAACCAATTTCAACGGTTAGTTTTAGGACATGTTTCAGTTAGCATCCTTATGCTATGCATGTTTGCATCATTCATATGTATTGCATGCACTAGGCTCGGCGCATCATACTAACCGCATTGTATTTTCAATACATTACTTGAATACGTGTTCAACAGCATGTTATCAAATCGTATTTCATATCCCATCTTAGAATAGCCGAGCCTATCTAGTTGCATTTTGCATGTGTTGCATTAGCCATTTTAATATGAACTAGGATCATGCATTGATTTCTAACTAGTTCTTTATTTTGGCTCGGAGTACACTGTGAGTGTTTATACTTTAGCATATTGCATATGTGTGAGTGTTGTCATGTATAGCATGCTTGCCATTAGGCTATTTGCTTAAGTGTTTAACTGCCTGAATGCCTGTGGGTGAAGGTTGGATTACCTGAATTGGAATAATTCATTGAAATCTTCGATTTAGCCTACTTGCGAGTAGCAAACTTCAAACCATTTTCAAACAAACGGATATGCTATGTTTTGTTCCAAATTAGGCGATCTAGTCTATACTTGTGTGTTGTGCTCATCACATAGTAATTCTAGCTAATAAACTGGAATAAGAACACATGTGTTTTCAAAAACAAGATATCATGCTTAGTACACGCCGATCTTTGATCGGGCGAGCGGGGGTGCTCATAGATGACCTTCCCCAATTGTACCCAAGTTCCCGAGCCGAGGCAACTTTGGTGATGACGGACACGTGGCCTTAGGCACGAGTCAGGGTTTCCTAAATTCTCCCAAAATAAAATATTTAGGTGGCGACTCTGTAGCTGGCAAAGTAGTCCATGTTTGGCACTTCTTTACAAAAATCAATTTTCCAAAACGATTTGCCGGATTTGGACTCTTTGGTGATTTATTGGTCTTGCATTGCACTTTGCGAGATTAGATTCAAAACCGTGACGTTTGAGTCTGAACTGTAGCAGCGAAGCTTGATTCCCGGGCGCGTCTACAGTTTCTGGCGACTCTATTGGGGATTTAGAGAGCTTGACTCAAACTCATGATATCTTGTTTTGATTACACTTATGTGTTTCTTTGCATTGCATTTGCATTGGTGCGCCTAGGACACCGTGTTTGTCGTATACTATTCCTTAACGGTTTATCGGAGGCTTGCTTGGAAAAACATGCCATAAGGCTGACCAGTTGCGGGCTCTGCCACGACGGGAACACAAACCTCAGTTTTACCGAGGCACCCTTTTTGACCATTCGACCTAGTGCATATTCGGAATCCATAGTGACTATTCCAAACTAGGATAGGTTGCTTACCCGAATGTAGGTTGTTTGAAACCGCTGTATGTGTAGTGAAACCCTAGCTCCTGACAAAATAGGACGGGGAAACCCTACCCCAACATAGAGGTGTTTTGGCTCTTATTTTCTTGTTATGTGCTTTTAGAGTTGGCCTCTACAGGAATGCACGTATTAGTTTGCAAGTCTGAGTATCAGGCCTGCGGGCATCAATATTTTAAGAATCAGTTATATCTGCGGGTACCAGATTCAGTTTTGGGGCAGTAATTTGGGGAACAGTGATTAGTGATCGAATATAGTTATTCAGCTATGCTTATGTCTGTTCTTCGTAAAATTGGGCTGAGATGTTGCCTATTTTCTCTTTCAAGGGGTTCAGGGATTCTGTTCAAAGCAACCAGTGTTCTCCTTCGCTGAGGTAAGACAGAAAAGGGCCAGTCAAGGCTCACCGGTTTATCTGATCCGTTAGTCACCAGTCGCCTCACCTCTGCTCAATTCAGCAAACTCGTGATGATGTAGAATTCAGAAGAAATTATGGTCATGGCAATGACATTAAACTAGGGAATCGCCATGTAAGGTGAGATCAATGTTGAGAAGCAATGCTCGCCCAGGTCACCTGTCGCACATCCAATCTAGGAACCTCAATTATTTCAAACCCGTGAGCCCACCACTTTTGAGCTGATAGGAATGATCGGCGATCTTTAGAGATCTATTGCTGATCTAGCCTACGGAATATCGGCTCTGTCGTCGACCATGTCACATGCCGGGAACTTCATGCCGGAAGAGCCTCCGCTCTTGGGGCGGATTGTAATTGAACTCAGCCAAGCTGAACCCATCCTAAGTATAGGCAATGGCATGTCAACAACAACTGGGTTCCGCTCTGATGTAGCAACCCAAACCTTCGACCAAGCTGAGGCTGGTGGAAAGAGCAAGATGGGGGCAGACACCGACCCTTATGAACAACTCCCTCAGGCTATTGAGGCTTTGAAAGCCGGGAGACTGAATAAACAACAGGTGCTCGCAGTTGCTACAAAAATTGTGGATGACACTTTCTCCACTTAGAATGAGGGCAGTTCAAGCCAAGGGAAAAATCGGGAGAATGACCGTCGTACCAGAGCTGCTTCCTCCAACCCTAATTCTGTATCCGGGAAAAATCAGCAAACCAAGTCAGCACCTGTTGACCCCTTTGCTAGTGCGTCCAGCAAAAATCCGCAAACCTCGAAGTATTTACCCCGAGGTCGTAGGGTCTTCTATGCCCTCTACATGCTTTTGTCCAAGGCGCTTCAGATCCTTGCTGAAAGGGGGCATCTTAAACCCCTCGAGCCTCGACCTCTCCCTAGTTGTCTTCCACCTAGCCATGACGCTGCCCAGTACTATGCGTACCATCAACAGACCGGTCATACCACTGACAATTGCTTCCGTCTTCGCCACGAAGTACAGGATTTGATTGACAATGAGGTCATCCTCTCACCTAGCTCAGCAAAGTCCATCGTCGCTGGGTCAGTGAACTTCGAGGATAATACAAGCATGTGCTCAGGCAATGAACCACTTGCGGGCGGTGCCCAGTTTACTTCAGTTGTGGCGTGTGGCACACACTGTTTTGAGCATTTGCGAATGCTGGTTTTTGTAGTTTCTAACTTGGGTGTTGAGTCAGTTCTATGGCTTTGTTTTGAGTCTGTCTCTTTGTTTTGAGTCAGACTTTTTGATTAAAGGTCTGTCTTGTTGTATCGAGTCAGTCCTGTTGTACAGAAGTCGGGTGATTCCGGGGTGTTACTTCGGATGTCACCATTTTGTTTTGCGTTTGTCTTTTCGTTTTCTTTCGAGTCTGTTTCTGTCGTGGAGCCAGTTACACCAGAAGATCTGAATGAAACGGCTATGATTTTCATACTCTTGTGTTTGCTTCTGCCTTGCACTGGTTGTGCCAGAAGTTTGAATGAAACGGCAGTGCATTTTCACCTACTTTTTCTGTGCCTTTAAATCATTGCATTGACCTAAGTTTTTTGCAAAACTCTTTTTGAACACTGCGGTGAAAACAAAGATGAAGGAATTCCTCGGGATTTGCAAAAATTTAATCAATTGAGAGAAAGAGAGGAATGCTAAGCCCTTAATGATTGAGATCATGCTTGTTATTGTGAGTACTAAGAAGGATCCTGGCTTGATCCAGATTGGTTCTACACTGTCTTCAGCGTGAGCGATTTGTCACTTTCTTAAAAGATTTAAAAAAAAAATGTTTTGCGCGGTCCTGCGAAGACCTGTGTGGAATCGCTCTTGAGATTGTGCAGCCTAGGATCGCTCTTAGCCTCGAGACTCGACCCCCTTTTTGTTCTCAAACCTTGAACTTGGATTTAGAATGTTCAACGGTCAACCACAATGTGAGGCATGTGTGGCCAGATTTGAAGCAGCCCATGAACTAGGGGCAAGAAAGTTAGATCAAGAAGGTCAGATGTCATCAAAAGAAGCTTGCGAAGCTAGATAAGAAGCACCCCTCGAACTAGAGGCAAAAATGTCAGATGTGCTCGAAGAGTCAAAAATTGAGACACTTCTTAAGTCAATGAAGATCGGCAAGAAGGCCAAATCCCAGAAGGGAGGAAAAGAAGAATTTATTGCTGAAGGACAACTGAGTTCCTATCCACAACACTAGGGGCAAATTCAGCCCTCCATTGGATGGACTCCTACATCATCAGCAAATGGAAGCCATTCTCCTGGATTCAGATGGCTTCGAGATCATAAACCATTTGACATGGACAAGCTACACTTTTACCCTTGAGAGGCTCGCTGGGTCGAAAACCTAGAAGGGCGACCCAGGCAAAAGTTTGAGCAAGCAAAAAGAAAAAAAAAAGAAAAAATGCAAAGAATGAAAAAAGAAAAGAAGAAAAGAATAAAAAAAAAATTGAATTGAAAAGAAAAGAAAAACCTAGCTCGCAAGGTTCAAAACCCGGAAGGGTGGCCTTGGCAAAAGTTAGAGCGCAAAAGAAGAGGTTAGTACCCGAGTGTACCTTAACCGAAACTACGTAAGGCTTGATTCCCATGTTTGGGATATGTAGGCAACATCATTCTGAAGTCCAGCCATAAACACTTCCAATTGACTGTGTCCACGCAATGGTTTTGATCATCTTTGTTTTCTCTGTATCTGAGAGTTCGGTTGTGATCATCATTATCAGAACTGTTTATAGTATGCTACGGTGCTATTTAGACAAGGGGTAATTTTCCGTTGCATGAGTAGCCATTCAAACAAGGGGCAACTTTCCGTTGTCGTGCAATGCCGTTCAAACAAGGGGCAATTTTCCATTGTTATGGATCCAAGGTTGTGCATCTCAAGAGTAAGTTTCGTGTTGGTCGAGCAGTGGCCATTTGTAAAAATAGTTTTTGAGAATTTTTATTGAGGTTAACTAATTTTCTCGAAAATTATCCCATTTTTCCAAAACTGGACCATTTCTAGGACCCAAAAAAAGGAAAATTTTCAGTGCTCATAACTTGACTTGCATGATTTTCAAATCAAAAAGTTGAACAAGCGTGTTAATCTAACTCTCATATTGGTCAAAATTGTTTTAGTAGAAAACCAAAACAAAAAATGGTCAAAATGATGAACTAGGGGCACAGTTAAGTCAGGTGTTCTGTCTTTTCCCCATTGTCACCACACTTGCCAGAAAGGGCACTCTACTTGCCAGAAAGGGCACTCTACTTGCCAGAAAAGGGCACTGCTGAAGCTAACACCAAAGGGCTTAAAGCTCTCAACATCCTCCAAGCATCGAGGTATCAAGCCAAATGCGAAGCATGAACTGGAAGGGATCAAGATATTCCACTCCCTCATCTGGACAGATTCGATCACATCCAAACTCCCCAGCAGAACATCGTCAACAGATGTCAGCTGCAGATTGGCTACACACTCAGTTGTAGCGTAACCCCTTCTGTGGGGGAAGTGCACTGTTGTGAGCAGAAGAGGAAGAATCTAGCAGAATGCTAGGGACAAGAGTCCACAACTTCCTATTTATCCATCAACCATCCAGGGGAGGGATATAAAAAATGAGAGATTGAAGAATAGAGCGATGTGCGCTGAGAAAAAGTGAGGAAAGGGGATTTTTTAGAAAACTAAAGATTGAGTGCCAAGCGATGTGAGAATCACAAGTGAGAAAGGATGGGAAACCATACCTGGAGAAACAGGCTCCCTGTGCACATTTGAGTCTTGTGTTTTGTTGTTTGTCTCTATTCTTGTTTTGAGTCGTTTCGGATGTCAATAGATGTGTTTAGGTTGTTTACCTTTTGTTTTTGTTTGTTGAGTCGCGGTGTGCTGTGTTCAGTCGTGGGCTCAATACCCGGTCAAAAACCTATCTCTCAATTTCAAAATAATTTGTTTTGTGCTCAGAGTGCTGTGCCATTCTCCATATTTGTGCAAAACAGGATTTGTTCTTTCATAAAAACCGCAGGGTTCAACCCAGGTCATGTGAGAACAGTAAAATTAGGACCTATCTGAAGTTGTATAGGTTCCAGGCTACAAAGCAAAAGAAAAGAGAGAAATTTTGGAGCATTTGTTTTTGTTTCAACTTCTGCATGTTCCGTTATTGCATCACGTTTGTTTAGATTGAACTGTTTGTTCAGGATGCACCGTGTGCAAAATAAACTGAGTACTATGTTATGAGCTGTGTGTTCAGAGTGAACAGTGTGCTGTATGAGCTGATGCCGAATAAACAGAGTACTGTGATATGGGCTGTGTGTTCAGAATGAGCAGTGTTCAGAATAAGCTGTGTGTTTAGAGAAACAGAGTACTGTGTTATAGGCTATGTGTTCAGAATGAGCAATGGGCTGTACGAACTGTGTGTTCAAAGTGAATCATATACTGTGTTGACTGTTTCAGTATCAGAATCACGATTAGAAGTGCTCTCCCTGAGTGCCAATCCATGCCAGAGGTATCTTGGTTGTGTTCGTAATGAGTTCCTAGGAGATCAATTGCGATGGTGGAAACTAGAGTTCGAATGGTTGTTGCCTAGAACACAAAGGTTTGGAATTTCCGAGACTAAAGTTTGGTTTGAATACCCAGGGGTGTATCCTCGGCTTGAAATCTGTATGGAAGCCCCATAGGTTGAGGTAGCGGGTATGCATCTCGATTCTGGATACTGATCCAACCTAGTCTGTCACCTCGTTGAAGAATAGGGAAAGTTATGAGTATAATCAGGAAGAAAAGTGGCATCTGTGGTTTCCCCAGCAGATGTCGCTCCTTGTCAGCATTTCAACGCCTTTGTACTATGAGTTGAAGATAAGTGTTCGAGGAACACGAGGGGGAATCCCCGTCAGAGTAGAGCGGTTTATTTGCTTTTTAAAGCGCCGCTTTGTCTGTTTATTGCATTCCTTAAACATCATGCATTGTATTGCATTCTACCTATCAAGTTTCCCTCACATTTATGCACGGTATTGTAGGTACCGTTCATTTAGTAGTTCTGGTTCAGTTTGACTAATACCTTTCTCCTCTCACATTTGGCATGCGTTTGGATCTACCCCTCTCCTCTCGCATTTGGCACGCATTTGGATACCTTTCTTCTCTTGCGTGTGATACACTGAGAGGTTTACCTTTCTTCTCTTGCGTGTGATACGCTGAGAAGTTTTCCTTTTCCTCTCTTACGTGTGATACGCTGAGAAGTTTACCTTTCCTCTCTCGCGTGTGATACGCTGAGAGGTTTACCTTTCTTCTCTTGCGTGTGATACGCTGAGAAGTTTTCCTTTTCCTCTCTTGCATGTGATACGCTGAGAAGTTTACCTTTCCTCTCTCGCGTGTGATACGCTGAGAGGTTTACCTTTCTTCTCTTGTGTGTGATACGCTAAGAGGTTTTCCTTTTCCTCTCTCACGTATGATACACTGAGAGGTTTACCTTTCTTCTCTTGCGTGTGATACGCTGAGAAGTTTACCTTTCCTCTCTCGCGTGTGATACGCTGAGAGGTTTACCTTTCTTCTCTTGCATGTGATACGCTAAGAGGTTTTCCTTTTCCTCTCTCGCGTGTGATACGCTGAGAGGTTTACCTTTCTTCTCTTGCGTGTGATACGCTGAGAAGCTTACCTTTCCTCTCTTACGTGTGATACGCTGAGAGGTTTATCTTTCTTCTCTTGCGTGTGATGCGCTGAGAAGTTTACCTTTCCTCTCTTGCGTGTGATACGCTGAGAGGTTTACCTTTCTTCTCTTGCGTGTGATACACTGAGAAGTTTACCTTTCTTCTCTTGCGTGTGATACGTTGAGAGGTTTACCTTTCTTCTCTTGTGTGTGATACGCTGAGAAATTTACCTTTCCTCTCTCGCGTGTGATATGCTGAGAGGTTTACCTTTCTTCTCTTGCGTGTGATACGCTAAGAAGTTTACCTTTCTTCTCTTGCGTGTGATACGCTGAGAAGTGTTGCTCTTTCCTCTCCTGTGTGTGATACGCTGAGAGATGTTGTGTTTGAGACTCCGGGTATTCTCGGTAGTCGCTTTTAGCCTTCTTCGCATGAGGCGCAGTAAGAATTGTACATTTTTCTTACATCCTTTCTGCATGAGTGTGTAGTTTGGTTTGAATTCGTTCACTTAAACTGTTGCATTTATTGTATATAATTGCTTCGTTAAAGTTTTTTTTGCATAGTCATAAGTTATGCTCTTGCATCGTGCATGTCATTTGCATTTTGCCCCAACCTGCGGGCACATCTCTACATGATTATATTGAATGTTAGCCTGAGTCTTCAGCCTTGTCAAAAATGGGTCGTCTCTGGGCTTTGACATTCACTCCTGTCGCTTTGTGACTTTCGAGTTCTGTCAAAGAGGGGCAACTATAGACACTCCATTTTTGGACTGTCTTGAAGACTTGGTTGTGCTTGCAGGTACATCCAACAACAAGTTCGATTGCTTGTCGAGTACTCGACTGTCGCGATGGAATGTCACAGGTTTGAGCTTTCCAAACCCTGTATCCTTTCTACCCCATTTTTTGACCATGTGTTGGCCCTTCCATCTTGATTCTCTTGGTGCACAGCCGGCCACTTCCTGCCATTGCCGGCCATTGATGAAGCCTGCCAGCCATCAATGAGCCACTGCCGGCCACTGCTGATGGCCGGCAGAACCCTTGTCTCAGTAGGTTTCACGCTAGATCTTTTGAGCCAGCTAGTTTTCACTCATTTCCCCTCCATACACGTTTATGGAGGGATGAAGCTCTTGCCAAGCTTGTTTAACAAGCTTTGCATTATTTTTCTTCTATATAAGGAGAGGTCTTCTCTCCTTAGCAGAGGTTCATCCATTTTGAAGAGAAGATATATCTCTCTCTATATTTCTCACACTCTCTCTCTCTATATACTGCATAGAATAGTGTTCTAAAGTCCATTTTTCTTGCACTTTTACACTACAACACATAGTGATACACCACCATCTTTGGGCTGAGGTTCTTGGGAGTGTTACTTGAGCTCTAAAACTTGGTTTTTGGCCCCTGAGGTTGCTGGTTTCGAAGTTGATCTTCAAAGGTGAGTATATTTCCCTTTTTAGCATTTATTTGTATCTCATTTTGGCCATCCTTACATATTGGTTTAGGCCTTGCTTTCAACGGAAAAAAGTTCTGTATTTGAGTGCTTTTGATGATTGTTTAAGGTCTTCATGGTGTTAAGGGTGCACAACCCTCTTGTTTCCCTTGTTTGGCCTTGTTTTGTGCCATGCTTTAAGGCCTTCGAGGTGGTCTTGGTTTGGCCTTTTAGCCACTGAAATCCAGTAGATTTTCAGTGGTAGGCATGTGATTTTGAGGCCTAAAACCAGAGGGGGGTGACCCCCTCCCTTTTTGTTTTGTTTGCGTGAGTTATTGGCCTATCAAAGGAGCATGTATCCCTTTACTTTTGAGGCTTAGTTCAGACACTTTTTTGTGACTTTTAGGACCTTCCTTAAGTCTTTCCATGGCTGGTTTGATCACCTTTTGCATGCATCTTGTATGTGTAGTGCAACTCCATTTGTAGCTCACCAAAGTAGCATGTCTTTCTTGCATGTGTTGGCTCCATTTCAGTAGGTTTTTGGTGATGTTTTACCATGCCTTAGATCTTTTTTGGGTTGGTTTGGTCACTCCATGCATGCCTAATACACTTGTAGTGTAAATCACTTAAACTAGCTCTATATGCTTCATGCTTTGACATGTCATTTTA
>NW_021025022.1:673392-694883 GCF_004153795.1 Camellia sinensis
ATTTTCTCTATTTTGTGCTCTGCTGCAGCTTGGTGTCACAGCACCCCAGTGGCCGGCAGTGCCTTGCAGATGGCCGGCAGACCTTCATTCTTGGCCGGCAGATGGTCGGCAGTAGTTCTAAATGGCCGGTAGGCCATTGGTGTACTCCCCAGCCTTGATTTGGTAAGGTTCAGCAGGAATTCCTTGAGGACACCCTGCAGACAGAGCCTCAAGAGAGCAAACTAGAAGGCTTTTCGGGGCGACAACCGAGCATGCATCCTCTTCTCCCCCAACCAGAGCTAGAACAGCATTGTTTACTATGTTCCTTATTTGTTAATTAGCTTTGGTTTTGTAATAATTAATTAATTTGTTAATTAGTTAATTGTTGTAATAATTAGTAAGTAGTTCGCTTATTAATTTGGTTGTGTAATAATTAATTAGCTTGTTAGTTAGTTACTTAGTTGGTTTGTATTATTCATTCGAACCCTCCGTCGAGAGGGCGAATTTTGTAATAACTGTGCGTGAGTGTGTGCATGTCTTCCAACCCCACGTCTTTCTCCCTTTTACTTAACCAATTTCAACGGTTAGTTTTAGGACATGTTTCAGTTAGCATCCTTATGCTATGCATGTTTGCATCATTCATATGTATTGCATGCACTAGGCTCGGCGCATCATACTAACCGCATTGTATTTTCAATACATTACTTGAATACGTGTTCAACAGCATGTTATCAAATCGTATTTCATATGCCATCTTAGAATAGCCGAGCCTATCTAGTTGCATTTTGCATGTGTTGCATTAGCCATTTTAATATGAACTAGGATCATGCATTGATTTCTAACTAGTTCTTTATTTTGGCTCGGAGTACACTGTGAGTGTTTATGCTTTAGCATATTGCATATGTGTGAGTGTTGTCATGTATAGCATGCTTGCCATTAGGCTATTTGCTTAAGTATTTAACTGCCTGAATGCCTGTGGGTGAAGGTTAGATTACCCAAATTGGAATAATTCATTGAAATCCTCAATTTAGCCTACTTGCGAGTAGCAAACTTCAAACCTTTTTCAAACAAACGGATATACAATGTTTTGTTCCAAATTAGGCGATCTAGTCTATACTTGTGTGTTGTGCGCATCACATAGTAATTCTAGCTAATAAATTGGAATAAGAACACATGTATTTTCAAAAACAAGATATCATGCTTAGTACAGGCTGATCTTTGATCGGGCCATCGGGGGTGCTCATAGATGACCTTCCCCAATCGTACCCAAGTTCCCGAGCCGAGACAACTTTGGTGATGACGGACACATGGCCTTAGGCATGAGTCGGGATTTCCTAAATTCTCCCAAAATAAAATATTTAGGTGGCGACTTTGTATCTGACAAAACAGTCCATGTTTGGCACTTCTTTACAAAAATCAGTTTTCCAAAACAATTTGCCGGATTTGGACTCTTTGGTGATTTATTGGTCTTGCATTGCACTTTGCGAGTTTAGATTCAGAACCGTGACATTTGAGTCTGAACTGTAGCAGCAAAGCCTGATTCCCGGGCGCGTCTACACCACCCTATAGCAACAACGACACCAGCACCCATGCAGACTTGTCGACACAGATATCTAGAACCGCCAGAGAAGAAGCAATCTCATGACAACGGCCCAATAACACCACTCACCAACAAAGGCGAGACCTACACCAAAAATACAAACAGTCGCGTAGACCTGTAACATCCTTCACATCATAACTCCGGTGTCTGAACCAAATAAATCAGAACACCGGCGAAACTCTGAAACCCAGCAAAGCAAACAAATATATAACATCAAGAAAAACCAAAGCATCCAAAGAAACATGAATCCCGAACATGGTGCAACCCACAATCGGAGCCCATCCACCTGGATTGCACACTATAAACGTCATTCCTCACTCTCTATTCTAGAGAGAGAATCGAACACGCAGACCCACTTCAGACAGAGTAACTACTGGACATGGAAAACCGATCACTTCTAGTGACCCAAAACTCAATTTTAAATTTTGCACTGACTATTTGTAAAAAAAAATTTAGGTCTTCACAAACATAGTCCAAAACCCTCAATTTCTATTTTAAAAGAATTAAGAAAGTAAACCCACTTTCAAAATCACTCATTTTCTTGAATCAACAATCCATTTTAAAAATAAAAAATAAAAAAATCAAAGGATGATTTTGAAAATCATCTAGATCTTGTAAAAATATATATAACTCAAAGAAAATCCCTAACTGAAGCTTAGAAGAGAAGATGAGCAAAACAAGGTTGAAATTCCAAAGATGTCAAAACCAACTTCTACTTCGATCAAAACGAAGCTCTTGAAAAGATTTACACTTAATCTCAAAGGACCATGGTGAAAAGATCACTCTAAGTGAGTAGGTCTAGAGATCTAGCTGCGAAAAGTCAAGTTTTAGAGAGAGAAGAGAGAAATCACGATTTGAGAGGAAAAGATGACAAAAAGTAATGAGAGGAAAGTGGGTTGGGTCTATTTATAGTAGTAGAGAATTTCCCTAAAGTCAAATAAAAAGGACAAGTCAAAAACCCCCAAAAAGTAGGGCACAAACCAACCCAAAAAGCTAAAAATTATACACATGTGTCGACCCTTCGGGCACAGGGGTCAACCCTTCAGACAGAAAAACAAAGAGTGCAACAGGCAAGGTGTTGACCCTTCCCAGACTGGTGTCGACACCAAAAAACAGCAAGCAACTTCCAGATTCAACAACACACAACGGTCGACCCTTCCAGACTGGTGTCGACCCTTAAGGCCAAAAACAAAAGGCAAGTGTCGACACTAGCCCCAAACAAGATTTTAAAGTTCCCAAACAACTTTTCAACATAAACAAGCGTGAACAAGCAATCCCAACAAGTTTAAATCGATTTGTACTCCTCCAAAACTAAGATACAACAACACTAAAAATTCCGAAAATAAAATAAAGGATTCAAATACTTTCCCAAAAGCTTTGAAAGACACAAGTGCTACACTTAGAGTACTTTTTTCAAATGTGACGACATAACGGATATGATGTGATAACTAAAAATTTCTTAGTGTACTTTTGCCAAATGCGACAACTTGACGAGTATGATGTGACAATTAAAAATTCTTTAGTGTACTTTTGCCAAATGTGACAACGTGACGGGTATGATGTAACACTCCAAAATAATTAAAAATTCATTAGTATATTTTTTTCCAAATATGACAACGTGGCGGATATGATATGACACTCTAAAAAAACTACAAACTTCTTAGTGTATTTTTCTCAAATGTAACATGTGACACTCCAAAAAAATAAAAATAAAAAAACCTTCTTATTGAATTTTTTTTTAAATGTGACACTTTAATGTGACGGGCAAATAAGTCATTACACATCCAAAATGACTAAATGGATTATAAGAAAAAATATGGGACTATAAAGATCACAAGTCCAAAATATGGCACTTATTGGTTAATCTCCCTTTTCTTAGTTTGAAAATTTCTTCACCTTTTTTTTATTGATTAATTACAAAATATTGAGAATAGGCTAAAAGAGCAAGTCACCAAACATGTGTTTTCTTTTTTTCTTTTTTTAAAAACTTTGTGCATTAAATACATTTTATTTTTATTTTTTACCCAAAAAAATGTGTTTCTTATTTTTGTAAATAGAAAACCAGAACTAAGAACATTATCAAATGACACCTTACACATGATCTACAAAAGCAAATTTTAAAAGCAAAATCGCCTAATTCTAGAAAAGAAAAAAGGGCTTTGATGTGGTTGAAGCAAAGAATCACTCAAATCAAAGGAAAAACCATTGTATAAACACCAAAAACAAGTGAGATAGGGCATGGAATCCTTGGTTATGAGGTCCTTCCATCTTAATACACTTTCAATCAATGGATCATAATTTGAAATTCTTGAACAATTCTATTGATACAGAAGAAAGAGAAATTAGAGATAAAAGCAAATTGTAAAAGTAAAATATCATATAACTCTGGAAAAGAAAAAAGGACTTTGATGTGGTTGATGCAAAAGAATCACTCAAATGAAAGGAAAAACCATTGTACACGCCATAAAAATAAAAAAGGTGATAGGGCATGGTGCCCTTGGTTATGAAAACCTTCTATCTTAATACTTGGATCAAATTTTGAAATTCTCCCACAATTCTACAGAAGAAAGAGAATTCAAACATAAAAGAACCTCTAACCGTGAGACAGTAGTTAGAATGAGGAGAACAATAGAGGTGACATACGTTAAGCATCAACAAAAGATAAAACATTGAGAAAGATATAATAGCTTAAAAGTGAATTATTAGAGAATCTAAGAAGGTAGAAAAAAAAAAAGAAAACTGAATAATCGTAGAGTTGAAGAAAAGAATTCCACTAGTTACAGACTGTGCTGTAATCAGGAATTTCAATTGGGGCCATTAAGTCATCATTATTGCTATGTCATATTTTCAATTTTACACAAGCTATCAACATTAAAGTTCACATGATACCTTACAAATTTCATATATTTTTAGTCATATTGACAAAATAATTCAAATTAGTCAATTGCAAGCAAAAACAAAATATTAGCACATTAATACTATATGCCTTAATAAAATAGTCAATAAATCTCATAATTGTTTTTTACCACCTTTCAGTTTTTTCAATTTTTATTAAGAAAATTTTGTAAACATCATCACAAAAAATCTTTTTTAGCAACGATTTTATTAGAACCAACTTTCAGTGATCAATTGATAGGACTTAATGATAATTAGGTACAACTATAAAGATCTGTTAGTAATTTATCTAAAATGGTTATTGTCCAATCCAACAGAAACAGAAAATGCATTGTACATACAAAGATTTGAGATATGACATAGGAATTTGTCTCTAACTTATCTTTCGGTCATAGAATAATCATATCTTAAAATTTTTACACAATTTCGTTTGGATAGCAGAATAGAGAATTTGGAGATAAAATATCTGTGAGAGTGAGATAGTGGTTAGGGTGAAAGGGGCAAAAGAGGTGGCCTCGGTTAAGGATCAACAAAAGATTAAGCAAGATATTACAGTTTAAAGTCAATTATAAAAAAAATCCAATAAGAAAGAGAGAAAGAAAGCCAAAATTATAGAGATGAAGAAATTTTTTTTGAGAACATGGGAAATTTGAATTTCACTAGTTACATGACAGATACATATACTCATGCACTTTTCCATTCCTAATGGAGCATTTTTTGGTATAGTGACTTTATGGTGATAATATCATTATATATTATATAACTTATTATGTGTTATAGCGATCCCGGTTTTCCCTCCATTAATTAGTGTGATCCGGACTTGGTTCCGTGGATGTGGGTTGTTGTATTTAACTTGTTTCCGTCCTTCAATGCTTTGTATTTGAGTCATAGGATGTTTTGGGCAGGTTCGTTTCAGGTTGGTTGTGATTGGAAGCATATGGTTGCTGTCCAGTTTTTAGCCCTTCGCTCGAGCTAGGACTTTGTCGCTCGAGCGAGCCTTGTGTTATTGCTTCTTCGCTCGAGCGAGTGTTTGTACGCTCGAGCGAGTTTTTCATGTCTTCAGGTTTTGTTCAGATGCAGCCTTGGCTCGAGCAAGCTGTTCTTCGCTCGAGCGAGCGAGCTGTATGTTTTGGGCTTCTTCGCTCGAGCGAGCGTTTCTTCTCTCAAGCGTGCTTTTGGGTTGCAGACCTGAAGCTTCGTGTTTTTCGCTCGAGCGAGGCTTTGTGCGCTCGAGCGAGGTTTCTTTGTGTCTGGTCGCTCGAGCGACCACTCATTCGCTCGAGCGAGTAACGTATATATCAGTTCGCAGCAGCAGTTTCTTCTTCCCTTTTTGATTTCCCCTTTTGTCTAAAACCCTAGATTCGACTCCCTCTCTCTCTACACTCACCTTCTCTCTAGGGATTGATCTAGTTCTTGGATGTTCCTACCCTAATCTCTTTGTAAGAAAGGTAGAGGGTTGCGTGGGCTTCTTTTTGATCTGAAAAACTTTGGGATTGGAGCACTTCCGAGTTTGGCTCTTCTTCCCCTTGGGTTCTCCATTTGAGGGAGGGATTCTCCTTGTTCTTTTTCAATACTCTGTCTATAGATAGACGTGTGGTAGTTTTGTATTGCAAGAAAATCATATCATGTTGAATTTCTTTCAAAACCATGTGAGGGAACCTAGGGTTGGTTGTTTGAGAATGATTATTTTTTTTTATCATTGTTGGTTCTTTGGGCTAATTGGAGTGTAAATTAGCATGTTGTTGTAAATTACTATTGTTAATTATATTTTTTCTTGGTAAATTAAAGAGGGAGGTTGATTGAACAATAATTGTAAATTACTATTGTTAATATGAGTTGGGTGAAGGTGTTAATGCCTAAGGGATTAACTATGGCTTTGGGGTTGTTTCGAAATGAATGTATTGAACCGAGTTGGATTATGGCTTTTGTTATCCATGGAATTGGTTTTTTGTAAAATAAAAGGAATGGAGTTGATTTTGTGAATGGGAAAAGTGTTTTTGGAAATAAGTGGTGTAATTTGTTGACTTGGAAAGTTTATGAAAATTGACCTTGAAAATGGAAAAAGAAATGTTAACTCTATGTGAGTCTCGGAGAATGAATATGAGAATTTAATTATTGTATCTTGAGTGTTGAATACACACATTTGGGGGTTTTACCTTTACCTATCGTACTAGTGTCGTTGTTGGGTTTAAGACCTCATGAGAGTTGAGTCTTTATAATAGGTGTATTGAAATCATGCATCTGGAGGTTTTGTCCTTGGTCATCGGTGGAGGATAACATGGTTGTGTTGAATTGTCGTGTATGCATTACATCTATGTTGATTGACCATTGTGGGTAATGAAGTGCTATGATACATTATATATGTATAATTGTTAGGGAGGAGATAGGTGATGTACTCCAGTGTGTGGGAGGAGATAGGGGATGTACTCCACACACCTATGTGTTCATATACTTTAACACATTGCTTATGTATCTTGGATAGTTTATGTGTACTTATTACACCTATCGATTGTGCTTTGTTATATTAAGATGGTTGGTGTTATATACCGCGCTTAGAATAAGGGGTACCAGTACCTTCCAGCTAGCGCCTAGGGCACTTGGACTAGGAACCATTACCTTCCAGCTTGTGTCTAGAGAATATGGCTAGTCTTTTGATTGTAAGGTGTATCCTTAACTTACCGTGCTAATGGCAGGTAGAGTAGAGCTTTATTATTATTGTCTCAGTATACCTGAGTATATCATGGATTGCGATGGTTATAGTTTTGGAGGACCGAGTTGCCTCATTTGTTGATTATATACATGTTGATGATTTGTTACCTCCTTTCTATTAAAGGCATGCATGTATAGTTATGAATGTGTTGGGAATAAACCAAAATGCCATTTTGAGATTTTGGGAAAGTGTAAAGGAAAATTGGGATTTGAAAGTATGTTTTGAAAAAGGAAAAATCTGTAGTATGTATGGAAAATGGGAGAGAAATAACGGGCTTAGTAAAATTGTTTTTCTAAGAAATGTTATTATCATGAAAGTTCGGGAACAAGGGATAATGAAATGAAATGAAAGATGAATCGCTTATAGTGTTGAATGGATTGACTGTTTTGAGAAAAGTTTATACTTATCTATATTTTTGTATAAACTGCCACATTATTATTCTAGTACGAGATTGAGCATTCATGATCATAGCTATCTGTAAGTTGTTATTGTTGAGGATCATGTAGAGATCCCTACTGGACTATATGTTCATCCCACGTTGCTGAATCTTTTTCAGGTGTTAAGCAAGGTGTGCTACAAGATTTGGATCTTCTTATTTGTTGGCCAAGGGGCCTCTTTCGTGTTGGCGGAATGCCATATATGTAAAAGGGTTACACCCTTCTTCTTGATTCTTTAATGATGTAAGCCTTCGGGCATTTCATTCAGTATGCTCATGTTGTATTTAATTTGCATTCGGATGAGAGAATGGTTATTTATTTATACTCATTGGACTAAAGAGTTTATTTCTGCCTGTTATCTCTGAAATGGAATTAGATAATGGATTTGGTAATACTTCCGAGTAATAAAAAGTGGGGCATGACAACTTGGTATCTGAGCGAGCCAGGTTTGAATACTTTGGACTCGTGGGAAGTGGTTTTTACCACGGTGGGTGTACTACGTATGGTGAGGATGTTGCATATAGTTGACATGAATGTTAGGACTTGTGTGTTGCATTTATGTGAGCGTAGGATTAAGTTTCCTAGATAGTATTTATAGCCGGTGAACTTGCTTTGAGGTCCTCTTGGAAAGACGCCTGATCAACGTGGTTTCTGGTAGGAGTTCCTTGAGAATTCCGGGATGAGTTGCTATCTTTATGGACTTGATTCGATTATGTGTTTAAATGTTTAGATGTTTATATGCAATGGAAATGAATGTTTTGGGACTAAGCGTATCTTGTGTCTTATGGGTAGTAAGTGTATGCCTTGGAGAAGGCCGTCGTTTCGTGTACTAAGCGTGGTTTTGTTCTTTGGATTTTATAGGATGTCTACACGAGGGAGTAGAGGTCGGATGAGTAGTAGGAGTGTCGGAAGAGGCACAACAGTTCCTTTAACAACCGTCGTTGTAGAATCGGCTGTCGGCGAGGACATTGCACGCGAGATTGTGAGAGCAGTGCAGGACACCCTAGCTTGCACTGAGGGTGGCAGTGGGCGAGCCCTTAAGCTTACTAAGGAGTTTTTTCGCTCCAGCCCACCAGAGTTTGTGGGGGAGGCCAAACCATTGGAGGCAGAGAGTTGGTTAGAGCAGATTACTAAAACTTTTGATATGCTCAGAGTCGAAGATGAGGAGTTGAGGGTTTCTTTGGTGACTTTTCAATTGAAGGGAGATGCGAGTTATTGGTGGAAGTATGCTAAGAATACTGTAGGTGGCACGTGGGTTGCTTTTACCGAGGCCTTTTAGGCCAAGTATTTCCCTCCTTCTGCTCGGGAAAGGTTGAGGGAATAGTTTATTGAGTTGCGGGAGGATGCTACTCCTGTGGCACAGTTTGAGATGCGGTTTACCATTTTGTCGAGATTTGCTCCAGAGTTGGTGGCAACAGAGGAGCGTCGTTGTTATGAGTTTAAAAGTCGGTTGTGTTTCGATATTCGGGAGAAGGTAGCTGGATCCTTTTGGAAGGATTATTATAGTCTAGTCGAGGCAACAGACCATGTGGAGGCCATGGTTATGAGTGCTGGTCAGGTCAAGAAGGAGGCCATCTCGGGGACTCCTACGGTTCATAAGCACACTAGGCCCAGTAAAAGGTGGAGGCGAAAACATACTCAGTCTCAGGCTAAATCCTTTTTCTCGCCAGGGGTTTCAGACTCTTCTGTTGAGAGGTCCAGAGAGGTTCAGGTTTCAGACTAGTCTCAGAGTAGAGGGTCTGTTCGTTGTTTTGGTTGTGGTCAGTTGGTCCATATTAGGCGTTTGTGCCCTTTACGTGTGGATTCTGCAAGTGTTTCAAAACCTAGTCAGACTCAGTTGTACCCGTCCAGTTAGGGATGTTATCAGTACCAGAAACGTGCCGGCCAGGCTTCGAGAGCCTCGCGAGGGGCGACTTATTAGCTAACCCTATAGTACTACCCTGGAAGGGGACTTTTGTATTGTTGACCGGTGATGTAATATGTGAATCATTTTGTTGTTGACTGGTGTATTGTTGGATGCTGAGGCATCATGATTATGTAATGCTTTTGTATGCATGTTGTTGTTTGTTTAATCCTCATATATTAGGGCATGCATGGAATCTCGAACCTTCTTTTATCTTATATTGAGAAGCTATCAATGGGATCGATGATCCTAGTATTGTTGCATGCTTGGTACTGAATTATGAGATATTTATGTGATGGTTTGTGACCCTTGTTCAGTTTATAAGTTGTTTGTTGAGAACGAGAAATCCGTAGGTGAATGTGGTTGGCTTGTTGGCTTTGAGAGTTGTGTGGTATTGGCAAGGTTATGTGAGATTTGTATCTCAGGTTAGTGGGAAATGGTACCGGGGTGTTGTTTGGTGTTTCAGGTTTTTGTTTGTTTTTGAATCCGTTGTGACTCCATCAGTCATGTATGTGGGTAGTGTTCGTATTGCGACTTGTTAATGGTTGGTGACTGTGTGGGTGAGATGAGCTAGTGGTGTTATTGGTTGTTGGGTATGATCAGTGAGAAGAAAGAAAATTTCTTGAGTGGATGCTGGCGGCATTCTTTGAAAAGGAAGAATAGTTTATGTTCTCGAGTAACGAGAGTAGTATTGGTTAAAACTGTCTTTCGTGTTCAGGTTTGTGTGATTAGGGTTGACCATGTCAGTCTTGAGTTGAGGAGATGGGCAAACTTGCTGTGTAGCCTTGGGGGATGATGATTCCCTTAGAAGCAGTGTTGGTGTGGTTCGATTTTAGGAGATCAGGTGAGATTCCAAAATTTGGGGGTTTGTAGGGAACTCCGTGTTTGGGGTATATGGTTTTGAGTGGCACATCAGTGTGTCATTTGGTAGTTTATTGAGTTGGTTAGTCAGTTTGTTGGCATTGGGTTTTGGTTGGCATTGGTCACCTTGAGGTTAGCCTTGATTGTTGTAGACATTGTTTGTTGATTGGGGAAAATTGAAACTAATCAACCGGAATGTGTTATTGAATATGACGGTTAGAATAATACATCAAATATGTGTATTGATTAATCATTGTATATGTTAAATGTTTGAATACATATGTTATATGTACCTTTGTTTGGGAGGAGATGGGGGATGGACTCCATTAATATAACTATTATGTGTATCAACTGTAGCATTGAAATGTTTATTTGTGAGTTGTAGTCACATTCAATTGTTTGGCCAGGTTCTGAGCCATGTTTATGATCTTAAATTGGTCAAATAGCGGAAGGTGGAATGAAATTACAAAACCATGAATTTCTTATGCCTTATGTGCTGATAGCAAAGTGTTTATTTCTATTAACTATCATTATACAAATGTTATGTTATGTGTTGATTGTAGCATCGCCGTATGAGTGATGGATGTTGCTAGTGTTATTTTAAAAAGGAATGGAAACAAGTTCTTCCTAGTGTTTTGGCCTTCTAAGGGCATAGTTAAAAGGAAAATGTTGAGGATTTGATTTAATTTGAATGTTATGAAAATTTCCAAACGAGTAGTTTTGGGCAAATAAACTGGAGATGTTTATGTATTATGGGTAACACTGTGTTTATGAAAATGTTTATAAAACTTTTGAGTTTCATTCGGAAAATGCAAAATTTGATTCGGAATGTCAATCATTTTCTTTGAGAAATGTCTGGCGAACAAGAAAATGATTTTCTTATATTTATACAAAAGATTTTCTTTGGTTGCCTTTTTGGGAATTATGTTGTTGAGTAGTGACTTAGCTGGAAGCGCTAGTCGGATGTTAGTGATTGGTTTCGGGAAGGGTTTGGTTTTGTTGGAGCTTTTGTGCCTGAGTGTTGTCTTTTGGAACGTGTTTCCTTGGTAAGCCCTTCTTTGGTGAGAGCTAACCGGAGGTTTGTTGCGAGAATAGTTTCGTGGGTGTTGTGTGATTAGTTGGCCTTGTGCTTTTGGCGTTTCTATAAATGTGTTGGGAATAAACCAAAATGCCATTTTGAGATTTTGGGAAAGTGTAAAGGAAAAAGGGATTTGAAAGTTTATACTTATGTATATTTTTGTATAAACTGCCACATTCTTATTCTTGTACGAGATTGAGCATTCATGATCATAGTGTAGACACCCCATTTTTGACTAACCTTAAGACTCAGACGTCATCGATTGAGCGCTCGGTGATGGTGCATGTTGTGCTCGTTCTGAGGTTACGGAGTCTCGGCTGAGAGCCTTGCTTCCAGACTTCGGGATTCTTTTGTGCTATGCCTCGGTTTGTGAACCAGGTTTTATTTTCTCTTCCCGAAGGGAGGGAGAGGTCTCGTAGACCATCTCTCAGTGTCCGTAGGCTACTTTTCATGGTCGTAGACTACTGTTCCCGTTTGGAGACCAGTTTCTGATTTTCGGAGCCGTCGGCAGTGCGCCTCGGTTTGGGACCGCTTAACTTTCTCCGTTTGCTCCAGTTTTTGGCACACACCTTGTTTCCTCTCTCTAGAGGGACACTGTGGCCCGGGAGACCACCTTCATGGTCGCACGCCACTTTCGATGCTTAACAATCAATTTTCGGGGTACCCAGCTGTGCGTTTTGGCCCCCGAACCCTCGTTTTGCATCCGTCTTGGTTCATTTTTGGCATGGACCCTATTTTCATTGTTTGGAAGGTGGTACAAGGGTGGGGGACCACCTTTTCTCCTTGGAGACCACCTTTCTCTTCGCCGACCGATTTTCTTGTCAGGTAACTGGTCTCCCTCATTTGTGGGCCACAATTGCTGGTCTCCCACCACACCACTAGCTTGCATTCAGTTGGGAGACCACCAAATGGGGCTACCGACCACTTTTTGATGAGTTGACCCTTTTGACCTGGCTGGCCGACCACCTGAACTAGCTGGCCGACCACCTGAACTGGCTGGCTGACCACCTAAACTAGTCGGCCTACTCCCTCCAGTTTTGTCTCTGTGAGTTGTTGCCAGCTGTGCCAGCTGGGAGGCACAGACTGCATCCTCCATACACGTGTATGGAGGACCTTTGCCTTTGTTTTTTAGCTTCTTCAAGAAGCTTTGGTCTCTTTTGGCAATAAAGGAGGGCCTCCCCCTCCTTTGCCATGGTTCAGAAATTGGTTAAGGCAAAACAATATATCCCTCTCTATATCTCACTATTTTGAGCTCAAAAGTGTTTGATTCTTGGCCCTTGGCATACCACCTCTTAGCCTAACACCTCCAACACCAACCTAAGCTTCTTGGAGGGTCTTGAGAGGTCCTAAGGAGCTGCTTTTTTGGTCCATAAGCTGCTGGAAATGCTGGGCTACAAGGGTAACACCCTATTCCCTCTTTTGAGTTTTATTTTTCTCCATCTTTTAGCCATACTTTCAAGCATATTTGAGCTTTGGTGTAAACTGAAAAAATTCTTATTTTGAGGCCCTTAATATGTTTGTTTAAGATCATTTTTCTGTTGGGGTTCATCTACCCCCTTGCATGCTTCATTTTACCTTCTTTTGAGCCATGCCTTAGAGCATTTGTGTTGGCCTTTGTTTGGCCTTTTAGCCATTGAAATCCAGTGGATTTTCAGTGGCGAGCATGCTATTTTTAGTGCCAAAATCAGAGAGGGGTGACCCTCTCTCTCCTTGTTTTGTTTTCTAGCATTTTTGGCCTTACAAAGGAGCTCTTATTTGCATGCTTCCAAGCCATGTTTTAGGCCATTTTCGGTGAGTTTTAGGACTTGCATAGGCTCTTTCTAGAGCTTGTTTTTCCATATTGGGTGTCCATCTTGCATGTGTAGAATAACCCTCTTCATAGCCTATCAAAGGAGCATGTCATTCTTGCATGCACTGACCATGTTTCAATGAGTTTTTGGGCTTTATTTGGAATTTCATACCTCTGAATTTTGCTGGTTTAGTGGCCTCTTGATTGCCTCACATGCTTGTAGTGCAAATCCTCTTTACTAGCTTACATTGCATGCTATTTTGGCCTTTGATTCTAGCACTTTTTGGCCATGCCTTAAACTGATTTTGTGCATGTTTTGGACTGCCTTAGCTCTGTTTTTGGGCCTCATGGCCGAATGATGTTTTCCATGCATGGTTATAGTTCAATACCCTTGCCTAGCTTTGAGTTTTGAAGCCTATTGCATGCGTATTTTGAGGTGTTTCCATGTTTTGGCATCATTGTGAATCATATTTCAGAACTTATATGTGTGCTATATTCCCATGTTTTCCATTCTTTAAATGTGTTTGAGAGTTATGCATGAATACCTCATTTTTGGACCATTGCATGAGCTTCATTTTCATGCTTTGCGAGCCATCATTTTAGTCCATATTTGCTACTATTTTGGCCTACATAGGGACTGTTTGGGGCTGGTTTGGCCATTTGAGTGTTGCTTTGCATGCCTATAGTGTAATACACTTCACTAGTTTCGGTATTTGGGCCATCTAGCATGCATTGTGTGAGGTGTTTGCATGATTCGGGACCATCTTGCATGTCATTTCAGAGCTGAAAAATATGTGATTGTATGCCATATTTCATGCTTACCATGCTTTGGTGGAGTTGCACTTTGTGCCTTAGGTTTGGTCCCTTGCATTTGTGCATATTTGCATGTGTGTTGTTGCTTCATTTTCATCATGTATGACCACTGATTTGAGTGTGGCTGAGGCCCATTCATTTTAGTTTAAGTCCATCTTGCATTATGTATGCCATATCCATGTTGTCGCATGCTTGATCGTCGCATTGTGTATGCCTTGTTCATGTCTTCGTGCATGTCCATCTTCGTATGTGCATTGCGTATGCCATATAGTTCATGTGCATTGAGTATGCCATTCTTAGTTCATAGCATTGTGTATGCTAGTTGCATGTTTGCATATCATCCCTCGCATGCTAGCATGATTAGGTTGCATTGCGTTTAGGGTTGCATGCTAGTCGTATTATGTATGCCATGTATATTGCATTGTATTTGGAATAGGGTTTAGTCCAAACACGGGAAACGAGGGACGTTTCATACTCCAAGTGACGAAACGTGCCTCGATTCTTGATCGCCGACACTCCAGATTACCCGTGATGGAGTTTAGGCCTTGTTGTGTTTATATGTGCATTCATTTTACATCGAGTTGTGCAATCCGACTCCTCGACCATCATGCATCGAGATGTGTGATTGGTGGCACAAGGATCGAGGACTACACTCCCGGGAGCTTGTGCAATGATGGGGAGAGTGGTCATGCACACATATGTTGAAAATACTTTGCCATGCCCCTTTCTCACTCTCTGTTGCAGCAAACCGGAAACCAGCAGCAAAAACTAGTTAGCAGCCTTCTGGAGCTTTGTACAGTGTTCTGGGACCAATTGCAAACAGAGGCAAATCAGGGCATCACGATGGATTTCCCGACAACGCGACTTGAGCATGCATGCATCCCTATCATTCAGAACAGAGCTGAGGCAGTCCATTTTGTTTAATTTGCATGCTAGTTTCCTTACTTAGTTAATTTGTTAATTAATTAATTTTGTGTAATAATTAGTTTAATTATCTTAGATTAGCTAGTTTATTCTGTACTATTCATTCGGACCCTCCGAGGAGGGCAATGTTGTAATAAGTGTGCATGTGTGTGTGATGCATGCCTTCCAACCCCACGTCTTTCTCCCTTTTATTTACCAGCTTATGATGGTTAGTTTAGGGCACGTTTCAATTAGCATACTTATGCTCGCATATTTGCATCCATTTATCAGTCTTGCATGCATCGGGCTCGGCGCATCATACTAACTGCATTGTATTTCAATTCCAAGTTGAATATGTGTATCAGTTGTTGCATTTCATATGCCATTTTAGAATAGCCGAGCCTATCTTAGTTGTATTTTTGCATGTGTTGCATTAAGCATTTCAGCATAGTTAGGATTCATGCATGATTTTTAATTAGCTTCTTTCTTTGGCTTGGAGTACTCGGTAAGTATTTATGCTTTAGCATCCTTGCATGCGTGTGATTGACTGCCATGATAGCATGCTTACCATGAGGCTATTTGTTTATGTGATATAACTGCCTGAATGCCTGTGGGTGAAGGTTGGGTTATTTGAATTGGAACAATTCACCAATTGAGAGTTTCAAGCCCACTTGAGAGTGACAAAATCATGTTTTCTTAAGCCCACTTGAGGGTGGCAAATCCACGTCTTAGCCTACTTGCAAGTAGCACCATCAAACCATCTTTCAAATAAACAAACATGAAATGATTTGTTCTAACTCAAACGATCCAGTCTATACTTGTATGTTGTGTGCATCACATAGTAATTCTAGGCTAATTACCGGAATAAGAGCACATAATGTTTTTAAAACTCGATATTATGGTTAGTAGAGGCCGATCTTTGATCGGGCGAGTGGGGGTGCTCACGAAGTGACCTTCCCCAATCATACCCAAGTTCCCGAGCCGAGGCAACTTTGGTGATGACGGACACGTGGCCTTAGGCACGAGTCATGGTTTCCTAAATTCCCCTAAAATAAAATATTTAGGTGGCGACTCTGTATCTAGCAAAGCAATCCATGTTTGGCACTTCTTTCTAAAAATCTATTTTTCAAAACAATTTGCCGGATTTGAACTCTTTAATGATTCATTGGTCTTGCATTGCACTCCGCAAGATTAGATACAGGACCGTGACATTGAGTCCAAACTGTAGTAAGCCCCAATGAACAAAACAGGATTCCCTCCCGGGACGTTCGAGGACGTCTACACATAGCTATCTGTAAGTTGTTATTGTTGAGGATCATGTAGCGATCCCTACTGGACAATATGTTCATCCCACGTTGCTGAATCTTTTTTAGGTGTTAAGCAATGTGTGCTACAAGATTTAGATCTTCTTATTTGTTGGCCACAGGGCCTCTTTCGTGTTGGCGGAATGCCATATATGTAAAAGGGTTACACCCTTCTTCTTGATTCTTTAATGATGTAAGCCTTCGGGCATTTCATTCAGTATGCTCATGTTGTATTTAATTTGCATTCGGATGAGAGAATGATTATTTATTTCTACTCATTGGACTAAAGAGTTTATTTCTGCATGTTATCTCTGAAATGGAATTAAATAATGGATTTGGTAATACTTCCGAGTAATAAAAAGTGGGGCGTGACATGTGTCATCATTACATTGATAAAGAATATAACTAATGTTATTCATTAAAATCAATTCAATAACAAGATATGAGATGATATGTTAAATGTGATAAAATAATAAAATCATCATAACATTATTGTTTCTGAAATCTAGGGTAAATTACACTTTTACTTAAATCTCACTTTGGTCCCTATACAAGTGTTAATGTCCCTATTCTAGTACTTCATTTTTAAATTTTTAACAAAATCCAGTTATGCCAGAAAAATGTGACAAAAAAATAAGGGTAAGCGAAAAAAATCACCAATACACTTTGTCTTACATGATAAGTATATGAGAGTTATATAATACAATATATATATATATATATATATATGTTCTTATGGTAAAAATTTGGGTTGAAAGTGCAAGAAAGTAGGGCTTTTGAATTAAAAAATGCGACAAAGTAATCAAAGAAAAAGAAAGACGAATAGATAGAAGACTATGTTACTGTGAAAAATAGAGTTTTGTGGTTCCAATTTATGCAAAATCCTAGCTCATCTTCTTAATTGTTTCGTTTTAGCTTAATACACTCATATTTTGATGTAAAATTTGGGGTAAAGTGTGCATTGGTGAAAAATGTAGATGATTTTTTGTTAGAACCCTCATTTCGTAGTCACATTCTTATCACATGACTAAATTCTGTTAAAGATTTAAATAATTAAGTAATAGAAATAGGACATTGACACTTGTGTAAGAACCAAAGTGAGATTTTACTCAAAGTACAGGGGGTTGACTGTTACAATTTCATGTGTGGGGACCAAAGTGGGATTTGACCAAAAGTGTAGGGGGTTGACTGTCATGATATCATGTGTATGGGCGAAAGTGAGACTTGGTGCAAAGTGTAATTTACCCTTAAAAAATAGACCCTACCTCTTGAAGTGAAGAGGAGACAAGCCGGAAAAATTGCTGGCGACGAAAAGACTATCTGCTCAGATTAAATGAAAGCCCTTGCTGATCTTTATATAAAAAATATATATAATTTTTACTACAAAATGAATAATTTTTATAATAAAAAGTATATATATTTTTTCTTATCACAACAAATATAACTTCTGGAATTATTTACAAAAGGCACAACTTCGATTATTCATAACTTTACCATTAATAATTTTTATTAAAAAAATTGTAACTTTCCTCACAAAAATTTATAACGTTTACCATAAAAATCTTAATTTTTGTTATGATGTGCAAATGCACATTATAACATTTCGTGTAGAAGTTTTATACCCATGCATTTTTCAAATGTGACACCTTTTGTGGAACTTCAGGAGTACTACTAGGATAAGATATACTGAAATTTAAGAATATTTGTGAATGAGTTTGTTTTCGGTGCAAGATTATTTTCGAACCAATCATGTTAAAATCTCAATTGAAATTATTGGGACTTTTTGTTTATTTTTGGACGTTGATCATTATTTAGACTTTATTTCAAAATTTTATATTGATTCTAATTTTGAAAATTATTTATTGATTTGTCCAAACTTAATTAACTTTAATGGTTATTTTCAAATTTTAGAATAAAAGTTTAATTTATTGAAAATACTTCTTTTGTTAATTTTGGTATTATTTATGATGGTTTGTATAAATTAAAAGTTAATGATTTCTCAAAAATTTAATTTATCTTGCATCATTATTTTGGTCCTAAATATAGCTTGATAAATGAAAACTCCTCAAACTTGTGGCATAAAAGATTGTACTATTTTTATTTTTATTTTTGAAAAAAAAAATTATAAAGGCTAGTAAAGATGAGATTTTTTTGAATTTAAATTTTATTGCTTTTAGTGGGAGTGTGGATTGCATTAAGGGAAAGCAATTCAATCACACCAACTAAAGTGCCACAAGATATACAGGACTTCTTCATATTATCCAAATAGACATTAATGTGCCCTTTTAACACTTTATGTCTGGTAAATAAAGTTATTTTATCACTTTTATAGTTGAATTTTTACTTTATGATTTTGTTTATTTATTGCATAATAGATCTTTAGTAAATGGACACCATTGATGTGTACATTATTAAGAAAGAAAGGCAATTACACAAAAATATGAAAAAATATAAAGATAGTACAAAGCACAAGTCTATTTGCTAAACTCTGTGAAAGGCATAATGCCTCAATAGAACGATGTAGTTGAGAAACATTATTGTACTCTAATAAATATGACTAAGAGTATGTTAAATAATTTCTAAATACCCATAATATTGTGGCAGTATGTTGTTATGATTTATTGTTTCATATAGAATCTGGTTCCTAGTAAGGCAATTCCAAACACTCACTTTGAACTGTGAACAGGAAGGAAACCGAACTTAAGACACCTGCATGTTTGAGGTTGTCTAAAAAATTAGAATTATTAATCCACATGAAAAGAAATTGGATTTTCGAATAATCAGTGGTTATTTTGTTGATTATCTTGAAAATTTAAAGGGTATTAGTTTTACTATCTTGGCCATAGTACAAGAATTGTAGAAACCGATAATATCAAATTTAATAAGAGTAGTAAAATCAGTGGGAGTGATAAATCATGAAATGTGATTATTCAATAAGTTTGGGTACAAGTATCATTACCCATAATTTTGAAAGAAATAGTTGTTCCTATAGTTGTTGAACAACTTAATGCTATGGAACAACAAATGAATAATCAATTACTCCATAATGTAATTATCACCAATGAAAAGTTGTAGAAGAACCACAAGAAATAATATTAAGCAAATCTCATAAAGTAAAGGGATTTGTCATTTAGGATGATTACGTGATTATTGGCACCATAAATCTGTAATTATTATTATTATTTATTATTTATATAATTGCAGGACATGTGGCATCCTCCTACTCGTTTGGAGGTTATGAGAAGTTATGAAATGTGAAAAGATGATGGAGAATAAAGTGGAGAACATGGAGCATGAAGTGGAGGTTGAAGAAAGTTATGGAAGATCATGTAGTATGAAATGGAGGTGGTGGAAGAGTGGGTAGTTTTAGGTAGTTTTTTCCTACAAATGTTTGCCTATAAATAGCTATTCATGGCTACATAGTAAAGGAGTCAGAACTCAAATCAAAGACAATTGATTTATATTTTTCTTATCATTTATATTTCCTGCATTTTATTTTACGCACTTTCTTTTCGAAACATTTATTTTCAACATTTCCTTTTCGAAGCATTTTATGCACTTCCTTTTCAAAGCATAGCAGTAGAGGTAAGTAATTGTTACTTTGATTGTTCATTTAATCATCTTTCTCTGTCTCTCTCATTCGTCTTTGATTTTTTCTTTTCTTTAACAATTGGCAATTTTGAAGTCCTCTTCATTGAGGCAAAAGAACCTTTAACGCAATCGCTCGGTAATTGGGTTGAATTTAATCTGTAAGGATTTTTCAATCCTTGCTGGCACGCTCACATTTATGATATTTTCCTTCGTAAGAAAAATAAGCCAATAGTGGTATATCTATAATAATTTTATTATGATAAGTAAAAACTCGGTTTTGCTGTCACAAGCCATAGAAAGTGTTGATTCTACCAAATGAATTGATGTCATGAATGATAAGTTAAAATCAATGGATTAGAATGAAATTTAGGATCTCATTGAATTATCTAAAGATACAAAAATATTTATTATTCTAAGGGCAATATAAAATGATGTAATGCTAGATATGTGGCCAAAGATTTTACTCAGAAAGTAGACATTGATAACAAAGAGATTTTTTTTACTTCAAATAGCTAATTTAGAATCATTATGACATTAGTAGCTCATTATGATAATGAGTTGCATGAAATGTATGTGAAAAATATTTTTTCTAAAAGAGAGTTAGATGAAGAATTTTGTATAGATCAACCTAAAAGTTTCTCTATTGAGAAAAATGAAAATGTGACTTGCAAACTTAAGAAATCAATTTATGGACTTAAACAAGTTTTCTAAAAATTGTATCTTAAGTGTAGACTCGACTTTCTTCGCGCGCCCCCCTTTCGGAGAGGCGCGAATTGGTCACTACAGTTCGGACTCCTGTCACGGTTCTGAATCTAATCTCACAAAGTGCAATGTAAGACTGAAAAACACCAAAGAGTCCAATCCGACAAATCATTTTGGAAAATCAGATTTTAAATTAAATAATGCCAAAATTAGACTGCTTTTCCAGATTACAAAGTCACCACCTAAATATTTTATTTTTGGGAAATTTAGGAAACCCTGACTCGTGCCAAAGGCCATGTGTCCGTCATCACCAAAGTTGCCTCGGCTCGGGAACTTGGGTACGAGAGGGGAAGGTCATGACATGAGCACCCCCGCTCGCCTTATCAAAGGATCGGTCTCTACTAAGCATGATATGTTGTTTGATAAACACATATGGTCTTATTCTGATTATTAGCTAACTTTACCATGTGACGCACACACAAGTATAGACTAAATCGCAAGAATTGGAACAAATCAACTCATGTTTGTTTCAGAAAATGGTTTGAAAGTGCCACCTTCAAGTTTAGCGCGGATTTGCCACCTCATGTGGGCTTAAAACATGATGATTTGCCACTTCGCAAAGTGGGCTTAAAACTCACAATCGATGAATTGTTCCAATTCAAGTAATCAAGCCTTCATCCACAGGCATTCATGCAGTTTATCACTTAAGCAAATAGCCTCATGGCAAGCAAGCTGTCATGGTAACACTTACACACATGCGGTACGCTAAAGCGTAGACGCTTACCTAGTACTTCGAGCCAAAACAATAGCTAGTTAGTAATCAAATGCATGATCATAATTCATGTTAAGATGGCTAATGCAACACATGCAAAAATGCAATTAAGATAGGCTCGGCTATCCTAAGAATGTCATGTGAGATGCAACTT
>NW_021025022.1:702817-724704 GCF_004153795.1 Camellia sinensis
CTCCTCTGCCTCAGATTCAAGTCTCTCTGTGTAAACAGATACTGTTTTGGTTTCTAAACTCAACCAACCTGTAACAAACCCGCTCAACACATCCTATAACTCAAATACAAAGTAAGAAAGGATGTAAACAAGATAATAAACAACTACCAACATCCACGGACACATGTCCGGATCACTATACAACAAGGGTAAAACCCGGGATCGCTATAGATTGTAATTGTTTAGTTATTATGAATCTATATAATTGTTAAAGATTACATGTGAAGATAAATTTCCTTGTAAAATGTTGTCGCGAGGACACAATAATTTTATTCAATGGATTAAATACTTTGTTAAATGTGTTCCTATTAGGCATATAGCTCAACCCTATTTTGTTTTTCAAGAGTTGACGAAGTACCATCTCACTGATGGATTGGAACAAGCAATAGCTTCTTTTGGGAAAAGTTGATGTCAAGGGTGTTTTGGTTATTTTAAATTAGAATTTTTGTAACAAGGCTATCAAATTTATTTTGTTGTTATTGTATGCCCAAGAGGCTTATATTTTGTAAGGTCATCTAGTCCATTGAACTGAATAGCGAATCTCGGATATTGTGGGAATGTATATTGTGAATTGTAACCTCTTAACCATTAGTTCAATGAGAAAGATGACCTTTTGGGTAAATTATTGTGTTTGTCTTGGCATGTTCTTGTAAGAAATTCAAGGTGTTATAGTTATCCTTGTGTTTTGGTTGCATTTGGAACATGTCGGGGGTTAGTTTTTTAAAATGGTTGTTGCCCAGATTTTGGCTTTTTCGCTAAAGCGACACTTCTTACGTTCGAGCAGTCTTTGTGAACTTCCAGTACTTTTGCAGGTCTTCGGAGATACTATAAGTTGGTATTCTTCGCTCAAGTGGTCCTCCTTGTGCTCGGGCTTGGGTCTTCTGTCTACAAAACTTCTGGGATTTTGTAATCTTTCCTCGTGCGAAAAAATTCTTCGCTCGACCGCTTAGATCTTTTGTGTCTAGACGCTTGAGTGACACATTTTGCGCTCGAGCGACCTGCGTGTATATCAGTTCGTAAAGCCACTTTTCTAGGGCACTTTTTCACTTCTTCCTCTCTTTAAACATTTCAAAACCCTAGATCTACAACTTCTCTCTCTAAAACTCAACTTCTCTCTATAAATACACCTAGATCTGTTGAGTTCCTCACCAGTGTCCCTTTATTAAAAAGGTAAAACTCGATGAGGGCTTCATTCTAATCGGAGCAAAATTGATTTTCGGCATCTTTGAGTTTCCTTCACTCTCTCTCTCCACTCTTTCTCTTGTCTTCTAAGTTTGAGGTAGGGATTTTTCACATATTCTATGAGTTTTAACTTAGTTATTTGCTATTTCTAAACAATATTGTGATTTGGAAGGTTTTGGAACAAATTTAGGTTTTTGGGGTGAAAGTCACAAGAGGGGTTTTCAAATGGATTCTTGGAAATGGTTTTGGAATTGTAAATGAGGATAAGTGGTGACAAAATAGTATGTTTTTATCCCTGGGATTGATTCATAAAGTGAAGAGTGGTTTTTCCCTAAATGTCCCAAATTTTCATTTTGTATAAATAGAAGAATTGATATTGAAATTGTGAAATTGGGTTGATATTAATGAGGATGATGGAGTTGGATATGTATTATCACTCACATCTTGAAAATTCAGAAGGTTTATCTTTGTTGATAATTGTTTATCTATTTAGAAATACCTGTTTTGGGCTATCAGTGGAGGATAGCTATCAGTGTTGTAGAAATTACATGCGAATTAGGAGAATTGAAACTATTTCCTCATTCATTACATTAAGCATTATCTCACACTTATATATTGGAAATGTTTATCGTTTGAGAAAAAATGGTGAATTTGGGAAGTACATATATATTGTCTCGTTGAATAAGTTTGCTTGAGTGTCCATGGTGAGAGTCCTAAAAATCACGTATATACATAGGTGCCAATCTCACGGATGAAATTTTCGTAAAATGGAAATAGTAGTGCTTATATAGCCTATGTTTACATGGGTATCGGTTTACGGTTTGCTGCGGATGAAATTTCCGTGAAAGGTTGTATTTGTTTTGAGGTTCCCAAAGCGTAATTCACCACCTTGTTTTTATTGTAAAGGAAATGATTTATGAATTGTGATACTAACCTGGCATTGCATGGATTTGGAAAGAGATATAAAATATTTCGACACAAGCATTGCATATGCATTCACCTTATAGCTTTGTTAAGATTCATATATTGTGTTGGATTGTTTCTACTAGACTTTGGCTCACCGTATGTGGGAAAAACATTTCAGGTGCTGACGATATGCCTCTGCCAAAGCAATAGCTTGGGAGGACTTGGAGCAAGAGCTTCATTTTTTTGATTGTTGTATATGTTTTGTAGAGGCCAAGGGCTTTTAACTGTATTGGACTTAAATCCACTTTTGTTGTAACCAAGCTTTGTCTTGGAAAGTTCTAAGACTTTAGGGCATTTCTTATTTGTTTAACTTTCATCATATTTTCTTATTATGTAACATATGCTATAGAGTCAGGGTTAGGCTTGCGAATGTATATCATCATATGTTACTCTTTTGTAAAACTTATTTGGAAACTAATGGAAGATAATTACTTTATCATTTTGTTACTTATTGATGTTGTGGACGGATTATTGTATTTATTTTCGAGGCGTTATAGGACTAGTAGAAATTTAATTAAAATAATTTTCGAGTTTGGGATTGTATAGAAGTAAAAATTTTATGGTGCGTTTGAAATTAAATTGGGACCTGTAGTTATTGGTCGTTACTTTGTAAGTTGTTAACGGTTCTATTATTTTGGTTTTGACATAAGAATCTTTTAAGCTTAAAATGTGAAGTTTTTAGATTGGTGAATAGTTTAAAACTTAAATATATATAAATCTTCCTGTGTACTTGTGCCTATTGTAATAAACTGGTCCGTTCATTCTCACATAGAGAAAGTGAGAGTGCAAGTAGAGCCTAAAGTGTCTATTCAATCTGTTGATATAACTTGAACATACATAACACGTACAACCTCCTAGATATTCTCATACAGTTAAAAGATGCTTGTGATTATATTATTTTTCTAAATAAGCAATATCAAGAGATTGAAGAGATAAGTATTGCATATGATGAAGATATTGGCAATTTGTAATATGGTAAATGAATTGATACAAATTATTAATTAAATATGAGATGATGTTAAACTTTATAGAACTTTAAAGTCTAATAGGCCTTTTTTTTTAAAAAAAAATAAACAAATACAAAATTGTTTTAGTTGCAAAAGGCTGTGATTTGAAAAAAAGGTATTGTACTTATCAATGTCATAAAGATAGTTTTATAACAATTATAACATTATTATGACATTTTTATCTATCGTTTCGCCAAACAAAATAAAATTGATTTGTAAATTAAACAAATTTATTTATGGTCTCAAACGAATTTCTAAGCAATGGTATTTAAAGGTTCATAAAATATTATTATTACTTGACTTTCTGGATATTCGTGTTGATTCATGCATATATCTCAAGGTCATTAGGAGTAATTTATTTTCTTGATCCTTTATATTAATGAAATTTTACTCGTTAGTAATAATTTTGAATTGATGCCTGATGTGAAGATAATGTTGTTAATAAATTTTGATATAAAATATCTTGGTGAAATATTTTATGTGTTTGGCACTAAGATACTTGAAAATAAATTTAGAGGATTATTCAACTCATCCTAAAGAGCATACATATATCACATTCTTAAGAATTGAAAGAGAAAATAAAGGACAACAACAACCATTATACAATGACCGAATCTACGGAACCTATGTCCGGACACAATAGTCAAATGGGAAAAGACTGGGGTCGCTATAATGACATTTTTATCTATCGTTTCGCCAAACAAAATAAAATTGATTTGTAAATTAAACAAATTTATTTATGGTCTCAAACGAATTTCTAAGCAATGGTATTTAAAGGTTTATAAAATATTATTATTACTTGACTTTCTGGATATTAGTGTTGACTCATGCATATATCTCAAGGTCATTAGGAGTAATTTATTTTATTGATCCTTTATATTGATGAAATTGTACTCGCTAGTAATAATTTTGAATTAATGCTTGATGTGAAGATAATGTTGTTAATAAATTTTGATATAAAATATCTTGGTGAAATATTTTATGTGTTTGGCACTAAGATACTTGAAAATAAATTTAGAGGATTATTCAACTCATCCCAAAGAGCATACATATATCACATTCTTAAGAATTGAAAGTTTTACATTGCTCTTATTGGTGACTTGGACTAATTAAGTAACATTCACTATTCATAAAATGATGTTGAGAAAGAGTTTATGATGAATGTCTCGTATGTTAGTGTTGTGGGAGTTTTATGAATTATGAAATTTGAATTAAACTTGGTGCATATGCGATTAGTTTGTTAGACAATTATTATTTTAATTTAAACCTTGAACATTGGGTTGGAACACATAAAGTGCTATGATATATATAGAGAATTAAAGATTATATGATTTTCTATAAAAAAAAATTATTGGTTGTACAATGTTGACTTTGGTAGTTGCTCAAATGGTATATAATATCTATTACTGGTTATATTTTTATGTTTGCATGAGGTGTTATTTCATGGAAGAGTTACATAAAATCTCTTATAACTTTTCACTATGCAAACATGTTTTAGAGTTCGACTTGAGTTATATATAATTAAAGAATTTTATTTCGGAGTTTAGAATTGTTAATTTCATCTCCAAACCTATAAAGATGTATTATGATATATGATTTTAATTTTCTCTATGAAGATTTATAAAAGTTGTGATGGTGTTCAATATATAAATTTGAAGTACTTCAGAATTAGAGATTCGTTAAAGATAATTTTCTCTATGAGCATATATTAGAGAATACATACTAGCTGATCCTCTAAATAAAGGACTTATGCCAAATTGATTTTGCTAAATATGTTGGCCATATGGATACTTTATAGTTTTTTATGTGCTTCGTTGAAGAAATTTTTATCCATGAATATTATCTATTTTTGATTAATAAAGTTTAATATGTTTATTCACATTTTGTTTATAGTTATGTGTGTACACATAAACAGCGGTGCGGTTTGTGCAGATAGGATTCGCGGATGTGTGGGCAGTTAAGGACGGTTTGCGGATTGAACTTTTTTCTTTAAAAAGAACAGTCAAAATATGTTTGCTGAACCAAGCCTTTAACAAAACTTCCAATGAAAATTTTCCTACTGTTAGGCAAGCATCTTTCTTTCTAAACAGAATCAAGTATAGTCACTAGTCATTCAAAATATGCACTTTCACAATCTAATAGAAAGTACAAATTAATTTCAAGAACTGAGATCAAAGGAAAGCTAGTTCAAAACATATTTGTTTTTCCCCTTCTTTATTCTAAACAATCAACGAAACAAAACAATTGTAGTTCAAATTCTTCAAAACACCCATGATGCAAACCAATTTGGTTTTCCCCTTATTTATTCTAAAAAATCAACGATACATATAGATGAATTGAATAAAAGTTCACTTGTTTCAGTGTTTTAAAATCAATAGCACCAATAAAGGGAACAACCCTTCAGATATCAACATAAAGGGAACAAGTGAAAAATTGAAAAGAACGAAATCCGTATATACTTTTTTTTTTTTTTTTGCATTACCTTCAGTTCCAATCAACTTCTTTCAGTTCTAATCACCGGTCACTACCGAGAGAGCTGCTTCTTTCAATTCCACCTACTTCTTTCAATTCTGATCACCGGTCGCCACAGAGAGAGAGAGAGAGAGAGAGAGAGATGGAAAAACGAGTATGAACAAGACTGAGTGAGAGAGTGAGATGAGAAAAGAGAGGCTGCTCAGTGCTACTATTGTTAAGAGATTAAGGTTTGGTTTGTTCAGCAAAAGTATCTAGGATAGGATAGGATGAATGAAATCAACATTCCAAAAAAAAAAAAAAAAGTGTTAGTGCATGCTGGTTCTTGTGGGTGCAGGTAAAACTCATAACCCGCAATAATGCCATATTCCAAACCATATCAGCCCGTATTTTGTTTGCAAAACCACCCATTTGCATGTGGATCGGTTTGGTTGGGCGGATTGTGCGATTTGAATTACCCTGTGCCCAGCTCTAACTGTTATGTATGTATTCCTCTTATATGAGCTCTTACAGTTATATTTAAATTTTGAGATATAAAGATTAACACTTTGGTTTTGAATTGTATAATGTTTTAGTTTAGAAGTGTATATGGATCCATGGTGCCTGGTTTGATGTATGAAAGACTTTGGTTTAGAGGTATTAATGCTTCTTTAGAAGTGGAAAAAGGAATGAGATTCCTTATAGGATCTTTTTGAGACCATACGGAGGACTGAATGTGGAATTAGCCTGCTATATAATTTTTGGAACAATTGTGCTAAAATTCCACACTACACTTTACCACATATAGTTTGGTTTCCAGAAAATACATTTTAGAAAATTTTACTTTTTTATTATTCATATTTTTTTTGTTTTCAATGATTTTTTTTTAAATATTTTAAGCAATTTTTTTCATTTTTTAGACACACCTAACATAAATACAGGTAAAAAGTATAATATTTGTGAAAAAATCTTTAAAAAATTCACTAAATACCAAAAATACAAATATATATATACAAAAATTCAGTATATTTTTTGTATTTTTGTGTATTTATTAATTTTTTAAAATAATTTTTCACAAATATTTTACTATTTAGATATATATAAGTAAGGTGCATCTAAAAAAGTAAAAAAAAAAAAAAATTGCTTAAAATTTTAAAAATATTCACTAAAAACAAAAAAAAAACAAAAACAAAAAACTCATTTTCAAAAAACTGAAACCAAACACACTGAATTAGTATTGGTAATTGTGGAAGGTGTTATGTTGTTCAATGGCTTGATTACCACTACAGTTCGATATTAATATTTCCCATTGAACAAGATTATGTGTTGAAATGTTTCTATTCTAAATCATGTTTATGTGGCCACTATAGTTCTTCAACCCAAGAATCATTTTTTTAAAAAAAATAAAATATTTTCTTAAATTAGTAGTCAATGTTGCCTAAGTTGGAGAATGTAAGAAATTTTCTAAATTAGGCTGCCATTGACTATATTTTGTTTGGTTTGTGAAAAACGGGTTGAAAGTGATTCAGACAGATTGACTAGTATGAATCCAAACTTATTAGTATTGTGATTCATAAAGTTTGGGCCATGGTCCATCTTAATGTGTTTATTATTTTATATGTGGATATGTGTTGTGGAGGTGTAATGTAACGTCCAAAATAAATACCATATATATATCCATCTCATAATAACCAATAAATAGCAACATAGTTGAATTGATAAGCTTCCTTTAATCAGAGTTTGATATACAAGAGGTAACACATGCAATACATATTCATAAATAGTATATCTTGAATCTACAGCATGTGTTACAAGATAGTGAAAAAAAATGAAAGCTAAACAGATAATCATATGCCCTAAAGGCTTACATCTTTCTAAGTCAGTGCTTGGGTACATCAAAAGTGAGCCTTAAGCTCAAAACAAATAAAGCCTAAGGCTTTTACAAAATTAAATACAAAATAACAAAACTGAGCCTTCAGCTCCACAGTCCTCCCAAGCCAAGTCCTTGGTGGAGGCATATCACCAACACTTGAAAATGGTTTTCCCATATAGGGTTAGCCAAAGCCCAGTAGAAAAAGCCCAGTAAAAACACTACAACACACTGTATAAATCTTAATAAAGCCACAAGGTTTTATGCATATGCAATGGCCATGTCAAAATGTTTTATGTTTCTTTCCAAAAACAATGCCATGCCTAGTTTATATCACAATTCTCAAAATCATGCCCTTTAAAATAGAAAACAAGAAGAAATTCTCAATCCAGTACAACCTTTCACGGATATTTCATCTACAGGAAACCGTCAAACGGTACCCGTGTAAACATAGCCTATACAAGCGCTACTATTTCCATTTTATGGATATTTCGTCTGCGGAATCAGCACCCATGTATACGTTCATTTTTCGGGACTTTCACCTTAGACACATAAGCCAACTCGACTTGGTGATACACACCCCTTTCCCACGTTCACCCATTTTTCTCAAAATCATATACATTTTCAATGTATTAAATGAGAAACAATGTTTGATGTAGATGGATGAGAAATTAATTTTAGTTCACCTAATTCTCATGCAATTTTTATAACACTCATAGTTATCCGTCACCGATAGCTCAAAACAGATATCTCTAATAAATAGAAAATTTCAATAACAATGTACATTATTATCATTTCCAAGATGTGAGCGATATAGCACATCCAACTTCACCATCATCATCAATATCCTCCATCACCATCAACAAGACGTGAGCGGTATTACAAAACCAACATTATCCTTTAATACTTTTCCAACACAAGTCAAACCCATGGTTTTAGAGAAAAACCTCGCTTTCTTTCAAAATCAATTTTGAGTCGAGAAAGAAATCATTCCAATTACATAAAACCTAACATCATTTACATTATCTTTACAAGATCAACATTTGAGATTTCTAAGGCAAAATCCCCTTTTTCTTTACAAATCATTTCCAAAGATAAAAACGCATCACTTCATCATATATCAACAATAAACACCTTTCGACAAGCATTTCTAACAAACCATTTGAAAATCCCTCTTTTTGATTTCCAACCAAAACCCTAAATTTGTCCAAAATCTCCAAAAATCACAATATTGTTTTAGAAATATCAAATAACTAAGTTAAAAATCATAAGAGGGCGCGAAGAATCCCTACCTCAACTTAGAAGCGGAAGAAGAAAGAAAAGCCCAAAAGTTGACAGTGACAAAACAACGATTTGCTCAGATTAAAACAAAGCCCTCGACAAGCTCTACACTTAATCTCAAAGGAGCAAGGTGAGCAGATGCTTCTAAGTAAGTAGATTTGAAAATCTTCGAGCAAAAAGTGAGTTTAGAGAGAGAGAAGAGTGACTCATGGTTTAGATAGGGGAAAGAGAAGATAAAGTGGGTTAGAGAGGACCCTATCTATAGTGCTAGGTTAAAGTGAAATAAAGTCCCAAAATCAACCCAAAAGAATAAGTCAAAATCCCCAAGAAGTTGGGCTCAAAATTGAACTAAAATTTAGGGAAAAAAAAAACAAAAACTCACAAGGGTTGACCCTTGTGTCAGTGGTGTCAACCCTTCAGAAAGAATTGACAAAAATGACAATGCTGGCAGCAGACAATGTGTCGACCCTTCGACCGAACATGTCGACATTAAATTTCAGCAACTAAACCCAGATTCTGCAATAGAAAAGGGTCGACCCTTCCCAGACTGGTGTTGACCCTTGAGGCCAACAATAAAAGACAAGTGTCGACACCACCAAGGCTGGTGTCGACACTAAATTTCAGTAGTTATTGCAAGAACATAGCAATAAAGCTGGTGTCGACCCTAGGAGCAGAACAAGACAAAGAAAAGGAAGCAGTGTCGACACCAACAAGGATGGTGTCGACCCCTGAAGCCAAAATCAAACATAAAGAGAAAGGAACGACCATCATGAATATGGTTTCCCAGATTCAAAAATAATAAATGGGTATGGCCTAAATCAGGATCGCTATATGCAATGCCTGTTTTAAATTATTTGGGTTTCTTAATAGGAGGACCCAATGTTTTATTTAGGCCTGATCCTCTCTCCTATCCTATTAGGGTTTGCATGTGTGTGTGTGTGTGTGAATCAAGGGGTTGTTAGCCCCATTGAAAAGATTACTTAATTGGGCTAAATTGCATGTCCATCATTGCCCTACATTCCTCTCTAGCAGTTGGTGACCCTATATTGTTGTTCCCAATTCCCATTGCCAGCTCTACACCACTTCTTGACTCTGCAATGACAGTATCACTTCCCCAGCACCTCTTTTGCTCCAACTCCTCACTCATCCTCTTCCCACATGGCTTGAGATTTGTGTCCACCCCATTCAGCAGGTCCAGAACATGGTCTAAGTTCTTCTCCATGTCAGCATCCCCTTCATTTTCCCTCTAACGCCCCGAAAATTTTAACATCATATAATTACACCAACCAATATTCATTATAAGAGAGGGTGTCATCCTTCAACCTTTACATCATTAATCACTAAAGTTTTGTACAAAAATAGTTCCACATGCGAATTATGCATTCAATGACATCAAATACATAAATCTATAGTATGTATAACGTCAAATCTGAAAATAAACAAAATGCCCTCAAGGGTTTACACATTCCAAGGCTTAAGCTCGGTTAAACAAAAAAAATGGTCTCTTAGACCCAAACAGTTATAGCCCTTGGCTAACAAAAATATACCACAACAAAAATAAGAGCCTTATGCTCCCAACACATACGTCCACGACCTAACTTGGCGGGATCATCATGTCATTTCCTGCACCAAAATCCCATAGGGGTGAGCACAAAGCCCGGTAGAAATTTCTTAACCAAGTATATACATTTTATACAAGTTCCATCATATGATATGTACCTGTCATGCTATGCTTTTGAAAGAAAATCACATTTTTATATCTTTTAAAAATCATCATGTTCAGTGATAACTTGAAATCTCAACAATTCAAAATTTACAATTTAGTTCAAAGGGGCAGTAAATACGACTCAGGTAATCCCTAGGTTAGTGCCTGCAAGTAGGCATAACTAGCACTATCAAAACTCCACTTTATCGGTTGTTAACTGGAAAGGAAGTGGTACCTCCTCCGCACATGTTTTCGATTTTTCACCCTAGACACTCAGGCCAACTTAATCAATTTAATCTACACCTCCTATCCGGACTTACCAACGTATTTACCCCAAATCATTTCAGTAATTCTCATTTCACAATATTTCTTTCTCAATGCAAGGTTTCAAATCTTAATTCAATATTCATAACATGCAAGGTTTTGAAATGCCAATGCAACAATTATCTATGCCACATAATATTTCTTCACTTTCAAAATATCTCTAACAGATATTTTGAAATGATCAAAATTCTCATTTTTCCTTTCAATGCCATTTCACAAAATAGCCAAATATTCGCTACAATTCATCAATATAGAACAATATTTCCATAATACATACATTTCCAACATTTTAGTCATTTCAAGACTACAACAATATTTGGACAGCAATTTCCAATCTCAACAATTCTCATATGTTATGAAACCCATCATCCATATATGTATTTGTATAAAATCAAGAAAATTTTCATTTTCTTTACTCATCTTGGCACATAAGATATATATATATATATATAAACAATATCAACCATGTATCCTCAACTTCCTTCTTTTAAAAACCCCCAAATTCTAGGTTTTTCTCACCACAACAACACACACACCCAAACATTTGAAAGAAACTCTAAAAAGAGAACATCGTCCCTCATCCAAAGTGGTTCAAACCCTTGAGAGATTATTTAAAAAGATACAAGGTTAAACCCACTTTTAAAACCCCTCACATTCTTGAGCCAACACTCAAATTTCAAAGCTATCAAAAAGGGATTTCAAAAATTTAACCAAATCTTGCAAAAACATATATATAACTCTAAGAAAATCCCTACCTCAAGTTTTGAAGAAGAGATGAGATGAAACCCCAAAATCAATGGTGTAGAAATTCGATCTCCACTGCACAAAGTGAAGCCCTCACTTAGCTTTCCAAAGTTTGTGAAGGTTAATGGATCAAAACCCCAATGGATTGGAAGAGATCAAGTGTTTATGGTGTTTGGTGGGTGTTTTTAGAAAGAAGGAAGAGGAAATGATATTTTTAGAGAGAGAGAGATGTGTAAAAAGTGAAATGTACACCAGCCCCCAACAGAAGAAAGAAGCAAATTTTTCAGACCTGCAGCCAACTCCCGCACGTGCGACACCCATTCTCTGATGCGCGGAGTGTGCTTCCTGCACGTGCGGCACTCCCCGAACCCGCTTCCGCACCTGCCGCTTATTGTAGTAGCCAACCCGTTAATTCCCCTGTTTCCCACGTGCAGCCCTCTTCCCGCAGTGCGGCCCAAGGCGCAATGCGGCTCTGTCTCCAGCAGGAACATTCCTAACTCACACCACACACTCTCGGATCAACCTTGCCACCTTCCGAAACATGAGAACTTGATACAATAAATAAATAGAACAGGATTTTGAATAAGCTTCCAAACGCAACAAACCAAGGTTAAACACATGAGAAACGAGAAATGAATAATATACCGGTCATCCACAACCTCCCACCATAGGAAATTTCGTCCTCGAAATTCAAATCAAGCTACCATACAAGGGTTTTTCAAGGAATCACAAACAGCTATTACTATTTTAATTCAACAATATTATTCCTGACACAAATTCACAATTACCATCATGTTTACTCACTAACAACAACTATCCAAAAATAAGCCAATAAGCGTGAAGTGTCTCCAGATAAAAGTAGTAACAATCCACAACAACCTCATGCTTAAACAACAATATACTACATACAAGCATGTAATTAAAATTTTAATACATTTCCCCCGAATACACTAAGGAATAATATCAAGAAAACATACTTAAGCATTTTCAAATAAATCCGGATACTTGGAAGCGACTTCTTTAGCTCTCGTTCCCAGATTACTTCTTCAATCCCATGGTGGTGTCCAAACACTGTACTAACAGTAATACTTTTACCTCGTAGCACTTCCTCCCAGGTGTCTAGTATTTTGCAACCAGTCGTTCCTTCGTAAGAGGCCATATCATCTATCTCTAAAATCAACCACATCAAGTATGCATGAGAAGGTTCGGGTTCAATTTTTAGCATAGATATAGAAACACGTTTGTGAACCCCGAAAGTTTGTGGCGGTAAGGCTAACCGAGTACGCCACTTTCCCAATTCTTTCTAAATATCCGAAGGGCCATAAACCTTGGAGACAACTTTCAACTCTTTACCAAATCTCACAAACCCGCCTTGGTGAGATTTTTAAGGAATACATGGTCATCAACCTCGAAAGATAAAGGTCCCGCCTTCTCTTACTTGGCATAACACCTCTCATGTGCAGCTTGGGCCTAGCTAACTCTTCCGAATTAGAACAACTTTTCTCAGTTGTCTCCTAAATTTCTTGGGCACACAACGTTGCATGCACCACTTAGCCCAACAACCGGTGATCTAAAGGTCGGCTATACAGAGGCATCAAATTATGCTGCATTCAACTAGCTTTGATACTATTATTATGAGGTCAACTCGATCAATGCTAAATGCTCTCCAAGACCCTTGAAATTAAGACAACGCAAGCTTAAGCATGTCTCCACAATCTGAATGGTACACCTCCGACTTCCGTCGGTTTGGGTGGTAAGCGGTGCTAAAGGTCAATTAGTTCCCAACGCCTTTTGAAGGCTTTGCTCAACCCGGCAGTAAACTACAGGGTCTCTAGCCTGATACAATGGTTACGGAACCCATGAAGTCGCACTATCTCTCTAATGTCAACTTTGCCAAATGTTCAATGAGTCGCCGTGGCATGTCGGAAATGAAATGTGTAGACTTAGTCAACCTATCAACAATCACAAATGGTATCATTGCCCCCACGTGTTCCTAGAAGCCAACTACAAAATCCATGGTAAACGTGGCTCCCCTTCCACTAGCTATTGGTAAGGGTTTTGGGTTAAACATAACCCCCGCCCTAAGTCTTTGTGATGTTCCGACCTTCACTTGTTGAGTAATGGCACTTCGATACAAATAAGACGCATCTCTAAGGTCTGATACATTTTGGTGGCCTCCGAGCGTACACAAGGCATGAGTGATGGAACTCCCGCAAGTGTACTCATCTCTACAGAGATTCTGGTACAACAAACGGATTAGATAACGTACCCTCAGATCCAGTGAATGTTTAAACCCTTCTCTTCCTTCATGTGGAAATTCTTATTCACGAATTATTCTTTCACGGTCTCTTTGTGTGCTTCTTGACTTTGCTAATCAAGGTAGGTTGAGCACTCAAGGTAAACAAGTTGCACTGTCGCAACTCACCTAAGTGCAAATCAACTTGTCGATATCACCTAGCAGTAACCCATTCCTTGATGGCTACACTTGCAAACTGACTCATAGATTTCTGACTCAAAGCATTGGCCACTACATTGGCCTTCCCAGATGATAGTATAACTCGAAGTCATAATCCTCTATTAAATTCCATCTACCTCCGTTGGCATAAATTCAAGTCTTTTTGGGAAAATAAATACTTTAGGCTCTTATTTGATCGAGAAAGCCTCAAACTTCTCCCATACAAATAATGCTCCAAATTTTTCAAGGCAAATATTATCGCCGCTAATTCCAAATCATGGGTGGGGTAGTTCTTCTCATGAGTTTTCAATTGTCGTGAACCATAGTGCCACAACCTTCCTTTTGCCATTCAAGACACAACAAGTCCATCCCGAGACGCATCACAATAAACAATGTAACCAAGCCTCTTTCGAAATATTCAGACCGGTGCGGTAGTCAATCCGTTTTGAGTTCTTGGATGACCTTTCACAAGCCTCACTCCACACAAATTTTGACCCTTTCTAGTCAACTTAGTCAATGGCGTGGCTAGTCTAGAGAAGTCCCTTACAAAACTTCGATAATACACCCGCTAATCCCAAGAAACTTCAGATCTCAAAAATTTTTGGGTGTCCCCAATTTGCACGGCATCTATCTTCGAGGAGTCTATAGTTACCCCTCACTCGACACTTCAATGCCCAAAATTTCACCTCGTGAGCCAAAACTCGCATCTTCTCAACTTGGCATACAATCAGTGCTCCCTAAACAAGTCAAGCACTACCCGCAGTGAGCCTCGTGTTCCTCCTCGGAAGTTGAATAAATTAGATGTCATCCACAAAGACGACCACAAAACGATCCAGTATTCTGAAAAATCGTTCATCAAATCCATAAAGCAGAAGCGGCCATTGGTCAACCCAAAAGGCATAACAAAAGAATTCGTAGTGGCCATAACGCGTACAAAAGGCTGTTTTCTGGATGGCTCCTCTCCCGGACTCTCACTGATGTGTACCCCGACTCAAATCTCATTTCGAGAATCAATGAGACCCTCTAAGTTGGTCAAATAATACATCTATTCTGGTAGAGGATACTTGTTCTTAACGGTAACCCGTTCAACTTGCGTAATCAATACACAAGCGCAATGACCCATCATTCTTCTTCGCAAAGAGAGTGGTGCTTCCCAAGGCGATGTATTAGGGCGAATGAAGACCTTGTCTAAAAGCTCTTGGAGTTGAGTCTTCAACTCATGCAATTGTCGGGTGCAAATTTATACGAGCGCCATGGAAATCGTGCCATGCTAGGCACTAAGTTAATGGAGAAATCAATCTCTCGGTAGGTGGCAAACTAGTAAGATCCTCGGGAAAGACATCCGAGGTATTCACAAACTACTCTTAGCAATTCAAACGGCCCTGTCGCTCTCACTATCAGAGAGCTGCAAGAAGGCCACTAGCTTGTCCTATTACAAGGGTCAAAAAACTGGCGATAGGACCCTATCAACGCCGGTCCCCCAAAAATACAAATCACCACCCGGCATGGACACTATAACTCTCTGACGATAACAATCAATCACAGGCTCTGGTACGAAGATAATAATCCATACCTAGAATGACATCAAAACTCGACATGTCTAGCAACACAAAAGCAAACGGGAGTCGACGCCGGCAACCTCTATCTCACAACACGACATCCTAGTCTAAATCAACTGTACCCCAACTAGTGACTCTACTCTGAGTGGAGATGCTAACCTGCCACCTCTAATCCGATGTAGTAGCAAAAGCGTAATTATAAATGAATGAGACGCATTCGTATCTATCAACACATAGCCAAAGATTACACACAACAAAAAATACTTCTAACTGAAGGATCCCGGTAACTACTCTGGCGCGTAATACATACACGCCCCTTGTGGCCTCTAATCAACTTGCTCATCTCTCAGCAGATAGGCCTGCTGCACTGACTGAGCCGAAGCGGCTCTCTAATCAGCTCGCGAAGTCTGGATGGTGAGCCTGTTGGGCTCTGAGTCTGCTCGACCCAGATGCGTCAGATGCGCTTCCCAACTGCGGGCAAACCTCTTCATGTGTCCGACTGACCACACTGTTAGAAGTAAGTCCCTTGCCTCTACTCTGAGACTAGCTTTGGGATCGGTTAGGTTGGTGGTGGTGGCAACATCTACTATCCCCCCCCTTCTGTGGGCATGAAAAGTGCTTGTGACCCAGTTGGTCACACTTAAAAAAGAAAAACACTCGGTGCATTCTTCCTCGGCCCGACTAGGCAAAGGAAGGAAATCTAGACTGCTACGGTTGGGACTGCGATGAAAAAGTGCTCATGCTCTTCTTGTTACGTTATAGTCTCCTTGACGCTTGGCCCTAGACCTTGAACCCAGATTATTTCTTCCTGCGGTTGCACTGTAATCTCCACATGTGTTCCACCTCCATAGACGGTCATAGTTTTCAATATATTCCCGGCAACTTGAACAAGATCTTGGTTCTCAACCTCTTTTCAAACTCTATGCAACGGCGTTCTCGTTGCCACCAACTCCGTGCAAACCAGGACAAACTAGTAAAGGGCCTCAAACTTGGCCATAGATAGGTAAGTTGTCTGCTTCAACCTCTCCTAGCAGTGGGAGGTAGATACTTATCTTGGAGGCAACCATAAATGTTCCATGTCTAGCTCACTCGACCTTGGCTACTTCCACCTTGGCCGCATCTTCTTGAGTAGTAACTCCAAGAGTCACCCTTAGCTCACTATCTTCAATGTGAAGCATCTCAAATGTCTTCACCATTTTACTCAAGTCACTCATCTATTTCTTGGGCTTGGGGCCACCATGGAACTCATCTGGTTTGGGCCCACAAAAATTTCCTATTAAGGAAACTCGCCTGTCTCCACGGCGTTCTCTCGGGCTTGGTTCTCCACCCTCAATATGTTCAACAACTCCCTCAAAGCTCCCGCCATTTCTCAGGCTAGCGCCCCATTGCGGCTTGACCTGCTTGCCTAAAATTTTTGCTTGTCCCACTTCTCGGCCACATTAGCTTGGCCCGCTTGTCCGGCCTCATTAGCTTGGCTGAACCCTCTCTTGTACCAGAACCTCATGGATCGATACTTTATGCACATTCTGACGAGCCCTACCACGTCTCTCACCTCTACCACCATGACTTTGACCTCTTCCTGACATCAATAAGGGACAAGAGAAGTAATTTAGCACACAAACCCACATGTGCTACACAACTTTCTCACACGCTTGACCAAAACAATTCATATATTTCTCTACCATACAAACAATTTAATTTCACTCCACATAAGCACTTAGTCACGTAAATACATACGATTATTCTTTTACGATGAAATTTGTCCCACAAAAATAAGAATTCTTAGTAGAACGAGTATTGATAAGTACCCGTCTAATAAGACCTCAAGGAATTTAATAGGCGCAAACAACATATCAAAAAGTCCAATCACATTCCCATCTAGTCGTATAAAAAATTTATCACATAGTCACAAAATACAAACATCTCCTAATATGCGAAATGAACCCACTGTGGTATAATAACCACTTCCCACAAGCTCAAGTATTCAAACCAGTAGCTCTGATACCAAGTTGATACGCCGAAATTTTAACATCATATAATTACACCAACCAACATTCATTATAAAGAGAGGTGTGATCCTTCAATCTTTAATCATTGATCACTAAAGTTTGTAAAAAATAGTTCACATGCGAATTATACATTCAATGACGTCAAATACATGAATCTATAGCATGTAGAATGTCAAATCCAAGTAAAAATAAATGCCCTCAAGGGTTTACACATTCCAAGGCTTTAAGCCCGGTTAAACAAAAAATGGTCTCTAAGACCCAAACAATTATAGCCCTTGGCTAACAAAAATATACCACGACAAAAATAAGACCCTATGCTCCCAACACATACGTCCATGCCCTAACTTGGCAGGATCACCACTCCTTTCCTCACACAAATCCATAGGGTGAGCACAAAGCCCGGTAGAAATTTCTTAACCAAGTATATACATTTTATACAAGTTCATAATATGATATGTACATGCCATGCTATGCTTTTGAAAGAAATCAATTTTTACATCCTTTTAAAATCATCATGTTCAGTGATAATTGAAATCTCAATAATTCAAAATTTTACAATTTAGTTCAATGGGGCGGTAAATACGACTCAGGTAATCCCTAGGTTGGTGTCTGCAAGTAGCATAACTAGCACTACCAAAACCCCACTTTACCGGTTGCAACCAGAAGGGAAGTAGGTACCTCCTCCGTGCGTGTTTTCGATCTTTCACCCGGACACTCAGGCCAACTTAATCAATTTCATCTACACCTCCTATCCAGACTTACCAACGTATTTACCCCAAAACATTTCAATAATTCTCATTTCACAATATTTCTTTCTTAATGCAAGGTTTCAAATTCCAATTCGAATATTCAAACATGCAAGGTTTTGAAATGCCAATGCAACAATTATCTATGCCACATATATTTCTCTACTTTCAAATATCTCTAACAAATATTCCGAAATGATCAAAATTCCATTTCTCTTTTCAATGTCATTTCACAAAATCAAATTGCAATCATAATATTACATATTTCATAATACAACTATTCCAGACATTTTAGTATTCAAGACTACAAAATATTCGGACAACAATTTCAATCTCAACAATTTCTTATGTTATGAAACCCATCTCTATATATGTATTTGTATAAAATCAGAAATTTTCCATTTCTTTACTCATCTTGGCACATAAGAGATATATGTATATATTATATAACATATCAACCATGTATCCTCAACTTCCTTCTTTTAAAAACCCCAAATTCTAGGTTTTTCTCATCACAAAACACACACCCAAACATTTGAAAGAAAATCTAAAAAGAGAACATCATCTCTCACCCAAAGTGGTTCAAACCCTCGAGAGATTATTTAAAAGATACAAGGTTACACCCACTTTTAAAACCCTCACATTCTTGAGCAACACTCAAATTTCAAAGCTATCAAAAAGGGATTTCAAAAATTTAACCAAATCTTGCAAAAACATATATAAACTCTAAGAAAATCCCACTCAAGTTTTGAAGAAGAGATGAGATGAAACCCCAAATCAATGGTGTAGAAATTCATCTCCACCGCACAAAGTGAAGCTCTCACTTAGCTCTCGCAAATTTGTGAAGGTTGATGGATCAAAACCCCAATGGATTGGAAGAGATCAAGTGTTTATGGTGTTTGGTGGGTGTTTTTAGAGAGAAGGAGAGGAAATGATATTTTTAGAGAGAGAGAGATGTGTAAAAAGTGAAATGTACACAACCCAAAAGAAAAGAACAGAATTTTCAGACTCAGCCGACTCCTGCATGTGCGACACCCATTCCTGCACGTATGGAGCGTGCTTCCTCACGTGCGAACACTAATCCCGCACGTGCGACACTTTCCTGCACCTGCCTTTATTGTAGTAGCCAACCCTGGACTTCCCCTGTTTCCCGCACGTGTGGCCTCACCTCCAGCACGTGCGGCCCCTTCCCACGTGCGACCCAAGGCCCGCATATGCGGCTTTGTCCTCTAGTCAGGAACATTCCAGGTCAACACGAATATCCCGATCTAACCTCACACTCCGAATCATAAGAAACTTGACACATAAATAAATAGAACAAGGATTTTGAAATTAAGCTTCAAACACAACAAACCCAAGGTTAAACAAGAGAAAAGGACGAATAATATACCCTGTCATCACATTCCTGCTACTTCTTGCCATGCCCTATTTCTTCTAGATCATTTAAACTACCAAGTTCCTCCGCCTCTTGCTTCTTTTGGCACTTGTACACCACATTCATCATTTTTCCATCACCACTTGTTCTTCAAAATTCTCACAGGATGGAACACACCTCGCACTCCAAATTTACTACCTTATTAATGAGTTCCATGCATTTGGTGGATATTTCTATCTTGGCACATACAAAGGACTTGGATTATTCATATCTCCCTCAAGTCTCATTTTGAGGAGAAGGTTAGTTTTTCAGCTAAACATGGTAACCTGCAATCCAAAAAAGGTCCCTTAGTCTACTTAGAAGATATGGACAGAGAGGGGCCTCAACAAGCAAACAATGCCAAAGCTACAGTGTGGAGAGCAACAGTAGCAGTAATTTCTCTGTCAGCTTCAATAGAGAATGAGAGAGATACAAGGGACACATCTAACTGAAGCCAAGCAACCTTGACAATGGGGGAGTTTTGGGAGTGAAGTACAATGGGAAAGAGGATGAAGTGCTTAAAAGATTGTGGAAGCTTGAGCTCAAGGAATGCCCCATAACCACCAATTCTCTTCACATTTGTACTATTCCAGAGGTTTAATGGAATGCCATAGCAGCTTAGCCAAACACTCATTTCCTGCTCAGAACCAGTCCAAATTTGCCTTCAGAAATATCCTCGCACCAATCCATAATCAATTCCTTAATGGGCTTCAGTTTCAGTGCATCTCCTCCTTGGACCTAAATGTAAACACCATATCACAACCCTTACTTTCTCTTACCAAACATCCTCTACTAGTATTGTTCAATTTCTTTTTTCAAATTAACTGTAACATAATTATCCTTCAAGCGAACACTACACTTTCATACAACCACCCATTCCCTATTTCTTCAGCCTTCAGTGTAATATTATCTCTGGCCAACACACGATTTGCCTAGTATTGCCTCTGCGTATGACCTCTAGGCTGTAAGAGCTACTACCCAACTTCGTTTTCCCCTCGTTGGCCATTTGGCCCTTAGCTAAAGACCCTGGCCTTGTTGATACTATTCCTCCTATCTTTTCCTTGCCAAGATCCGCATGCTTTACCTTGATTGCCTTATCATCCACCCATAGCCCATTGCTTTTTGCGCTGCAACGGTTTACAAGGCAATCAACTTACAAAACCAAATCTCATGTTAGTTGTCCATCTTCTTTATACGGGATAAACACATCCTTTACCACACCACAACTTAGTGCATAGGTTGTAAAGCCTCTTCAGGGCTCTAAATTTGGTAGATTATCCACAAATATTGGTAAAAATCATCTGCCATCCTCCATGCCCCCTCTTCCTTGCCTGCCCCTCATGCCTTCGACTGGGATCAACCTCGCTGCCTGCTCTCTTGCTAGGTACTTGTTTTTTGCCGATCAAAAATAAATAAATAAATAAAATAAATTAAAAAATTGGGCTAAATTGCCACAATATAAAAAATTAATGATAAAAAAATTGACATAGTTAGAACTATAGAACCAATGACACAATGGTAATATTACAAGAATTACTAGTAAAATTTAGAGAGAATTACAATTCTGCCATAATTCCAAAATAATTACAAATCAATGATAAATTTATCACTTTAATAATTGAAATTATAAATTTCTCATCACCTTGTAAATTTTTGGGAGAATTTCAAAAAAGTGAAAAGTAAAAAAAATAAATAAATAAATAAATAAAAATCAACTAATAAAGGTACAAGAATTACTTTGCGATAATTAAATGCATAAGCCTTTGTACATTCATCATTTTACAATTATATTTTTCACTCTCTCACTATTTTGATATTCTCCTTTTTTTTTTTTTTAAGTATTGATTCACAATTTCCCTATAATCTATCCAATAAAATAATATTAAAATATTGCCTTTTTAATTTAAATTACATATATAATTGTTTTACTTTAACTCTTAAACGTAAACCGTTAAATTATTATGACAAAAATCATTGCAGATAAAAGGAGCAACGAATCTTAATCCTACATGTTTCAGCTTTCTTAAAAATGTATTTTTCCTCCAGATTCCTTACTATCAATTCATATTTTTGCAAAATCACTTTTTTTTTTCTCTCTCTTTTTTTTCTCTCATATTATTTTGTGTGGACTGTAT
>NW_021025022.1:724729-744590 GCF_004153795.1 Camellia sinensis
TATGTGAAGGGTCGGGGCGTTACAAATGGTATCAGAGCCGACTCTCCGGAGTACCGAGTGTGAGCCCCTGGCGTCTCTTGGTGCATGTGGGCGGGCTTGCGAGCTGGCAGGCTACTGCACGGGGACGTGCAGCTTTATGGGGGGTGGATTGTAAGGCCCCGGTGTCCCACATCGGGAATGGAGGGGGAGTTCCTGGGCTATAAAAGTAAAAACTTGGACCCTTATATAGCATCGAGGCCTTTTTCCAAGTGGTGAAATCCCTATTAGAACTCCCCAGTTAAGCGTTCTTGGGGTGGAGTAGTTCTAGGATGGGTGACCCACTGGGAAGAACAAATTCGTACGGGCGTGGCCCAAAGCGGACAATATCGATGACGAGTAAAGGGTCGGGGCGTTACACGAAGTACGTCATCTCTACAAGATTCTGGTACAAACAAACGGCTTAGATAACGTACCCTCAGATCCAAGTGAATGTTTAAACCCTTCTCTTCCTTCATGTTGGAAATTCTATCACGAATTGATTCTACTTCACGGTCTCTTTGCTGTGCTTCTATGACTTTGCTAATCAAGGTAGGTTGAGCACTCAAGGTAAACAAAGTTGCACTGTCGCCGAACTCACCCAAGTGCAAATCAAACTTGTCGATATCACCTAGCATAACCCATTCCTGAATGGCTACACTTGCCAAACTGCTCATAGATTTCTGACTCAAAGCATTGGCCACTACATTGGCCTTCCCCAGATGATAGTATAACTCGAAGTCATAATCCTCTATAAATTCCATCTACCTCCGTTGGCATAAATTCAAGTCTTTTTGGGAAAATAAATACTTTAGGCTCTTATGATCAGAGAAAGCCTCAAACTTCTCACCATACAAATAATGCCTCCAAATTTTCAAGGCAAAAATTATCGCCGCTAATTCCAAATCATGGGTGGGGTAGTTCTTCTCATGAGTTTTCAATTGTCGTGAACCATAGGCCACAACCTTCCCTTTTTGCATCAAGACACAACCAAGTCCATCCCGAGACGCATCACAATAAACAATGTAACCCAAGCCTCTTTCTGAAATTATCAAGACCGGTGCGGTAGTCAATCCAGTTTTGAGTTCTTGGAATGACCTTTCACAAGCCTCACTCCACACAAATTTGACCCCATTTCTAGTCAACTTAGTCAATGGCGTGGCTAGTCTAGAGAAGTCCCTTACAAAACGTCGATAATACACTGCTAATCCCAAGAAACTTCAGATCTCAAAAACATTTTTGGGTTGTCCCCAATTTTGCACGGCATCTATCTTCGAGGAGTCTATAGTTACCCCCTCACTCGACACTACATGCCCCAAAAATTTCACCTCCGTGAGCCAAAACTCGCATTTCTCAAACTTGGCATACAATCAGTGCTCCCTAAACAAGTCAAGCACTACCCGCAAGTGAGCCTCGTGTTCCTCCTCGGAAGTTGAATAAATTAAGATGTCATCCACAAAGACGACCACAAAACGATCCAAGTATTCTCGAAAAATCTGGTTCATCAAATCCATAAAGCAAGCAAGCGCATTGGTCAACCCAAAAGGCATAACAAAGAATTCGTAGTGGCCATAACGCGTACAAAAGGCTGTTTTCTGGATGGCCTCCTCCCAGACTCTCAACTGATGTTACCCCGACCTCAAATCTATCTTCGAGAATCAATGAGACCCTCTAAGTTGGTCAAATAAATCATCTATTCTGGGTAGAGGATACTTGTTCTTAACGGTAACCCGATTCAACTTGCAGTAATCAATACACAACCGCAATGACCCATCATTCTTCTTCGCAAAGAGAGTCGGTGCTTCCCAAGGCGATGTATTAGGGCGAATGAAGACCTTGTCTAAAAGCTCTTGGAGTTGAGTCTTCAACTCATGCAATTTGGCGGGTGCAAATTTATACGACGCCATGGAAATCGGTGCCATGCTAGGCACTAAGTTAATGGAGAAATCAATCTCTCGGTAGGGTGGCAAACTAGTAAGATCCTCGGGAAAGACATCCGAGGTATTCACAAACTACTCTTAGCAATTCAACACGGGCCCTGTCGCTCTCACTATCCAAGAGAGCTGCAAGAAGGCCACTAGCTTGGTCCTATTACAAGGGTCAAAAACTGGCGATAGGACCCTATCAACCCGGTCCCCCAAAAAATAAAAACAATCACCACCCGAGATGGACACTGTAACTCTCTGACGATAACAATAAATCACAGCTCAGTACGAAGATAACTAATCCATACCTAGAATGACATCAAAACTCGACATGTCTAGCAACACAAAAGCAAACGGGAGTCGACGCCTGGCAACCTCTATCTCACAACCACGACATCCTTGGTCTAAATCAACTGTACCCCCAACTAGTGACTCTACTCTGAGTGGAGATGCTAACCCTGCCACCTCTAATCCCGATGTAGTAGCAAAAGCAGTAATTATAAATGAATGAGACGCATCTGTATCTATCAACACATTAGCCAAAGAATTACACACAACAAAATACCTCTCATAACTGAGGATCCCGGTAACTACTCTGGCGCGGTAATAACATACACGCACCCTTGTGGCCTCTAATCAACTTGCTCATCTCTCAGAGAATAGGCCTGCTGCACTGACTGAGCCGAAGCGGCTCTCTAATCAGCTCGCGAAGTCTGGATTGGGTGAGCCTGTTGGTGGCTCTGAGTTTGCCTCGACCCAGATGCGTCAGATGCGCTTCCCAACTGCGGGCAAACCCTCTTCATGTGTCCCGACTGACCACACTGTTAGTAAGTAAGTCCTTGCCCTCTACTCTGAGACTAGCTTTGGGATCGGTTAGGTGGTGGTGGTGGCAACATCTACTATCCTCCCCCCTTCTGTGGGCATGAAAAGGTCTTGTGACCCAGTTGGTCACACTTAAAATAAGAAAAACCACTCGGTGCATTCTTCCTCGGGCCCGAACTAGGCAAAAGGAAGGCAGATCTAGACTGCTACGGTTGGGACTGCGATGAAAAAGTGCTCATGCTCTTCTTGTTACGTCTATAGTCCCCTTGTGACTCTTGGCCCCTAGACCTTGAACCCCAGATTATTTCTTCCTCGGCTTGCACTGTAATCTCCACATGTGTTACCACCTCCATAAGACGGTCATAGTTTCAGATCATATTCCCGGCAACCTTGAACAAGATCTTGGTTCTCAACCTCTTTTCAAACTCTATGCAACGGCGTTCCTCCGTTGCCACCAACTCCGGTGCAAACCAGGACAAACTAGTAAAGGTTGCCTCAAACTTGGCCACAGATAGGTTAAGTTGTTTAAGGTCCTGAAATTCTTGCTTCAACCTCTCCCTAGCAGTGGGAGGTAGATACTTATCTTGGAAAGAAACCATAAATGCTTCCCATGTTAGCTTCACTCGATCCTTGGCATACTTCCACCATTGGCCGACATCTTCCTTGAGGTAGTAACTCGCAAGAGTCACCCTTAGCTCACTATCTTCAATGTGAAGCATCTCAAATGTCTTCACCATTTACTCGAGTCACTCATCCACTTTCTTGGGCTTGGGGCCACCATGGAACTCATCTGGTTTGGCCCACAAAAATTTCCTATTAAGGAAACTCGCCCTTGTCTCCACGGCGTTCTCTCGGGCTTGGTTCTCCACCCTCAATATGTTCAACAACTCCCTCAAAGCTCCCGCCATTTCTCAGGCTAGGGCCCCCATTGCGGCTTGACCTGCTTGCCATAAAATTTTTGCTTGTCCCACTTGCTCGGCCACATTAGCTTGGCCCGCTTGTCCGGCCTCATTAGCTTGGCTGAACCCCTCATCTTGTACCAGAACCTCATGGATCGATACTTTATGCACATTCTGACGAGCCCTACCACGTCTCTCACCTCTACCACCATGACTTTGACCTCTTCCTGACATCCAAATAAGGGACAAGAGAAGTAATTTAGCACACAAACCCACATGTGCTCACAACTTGTCTCACACGCTTGACCAAAACAATTCTATATATTTCTCTACCATACAAACAATTTAATTTCACTCCACATAAGCACTTAGTCACGTAAATACATACGAATTATTCTTTTACGATGAAATTTGTCCCACAAAAAATAAAGAATTCTTAGTAGAACGAGTATTGATCAAGTACCCGTCTAATAAGACCTCAAGGAATTTAATAGGCGCAAACAACATATCAAAAGTCCAATCACATTCCCATCTAGTCGTATAAAAATATTATCACATAGTCACAAAATACAAAACATCTCCTAATCATGCGAAATGAACCCACTGTGGTATAATAACCACTTCCCACAAGCTTCAAGTATTCAAACCCAGTAGCTCTGATACCAAGTTGTAATGCCCCGAAAATTTTAACATCATATAATTACACCAACCAACATTCATTATAAGAGAAGGTGTGATCCTTCAATCTTTACATCATTGATCACTAAAGTTTTGTACAAAAATAGTTCCACATGCGAATTATACATTCAATGACGTCAAATACATGAATCTATAGCATGTAGAATGTCAAATCCAAAAGTAAATAAAATGCCCTCAAGGGTTTACACATTCCAAGGCTTAAGCCCGGTTAAACAAAAAAATGGTCTCTTAGACCCAAACAATTATAGCCCTTGGCTAACAAAAATATACCACGACAAAAATAAGAGCCCTATGCTCCCAACACATACGTCCATGCCCTAACTTGGCAGGATCACCACATCCTTTCCTACACTAAAATCCCATAGGGGTGAGCACAAAGCCCGGTAGAAATTTCTTAACCAAGTATATACATTTTATACAAGTTCCATAATATGATATGTACATGCCATGCTATGCTTTTGAAAGAAAATCACATTTTTACATCCTTTTAAAATCATCATGTTCAGTGATAACTTGAAATCTCAATAATTCAAAATTTACAATTTAGTTCAATGGGGCGGTAAATACGACTCAGGTAATCCCTAGGTTGGTGTCTGCAAGTAGGCATAACTAGCACTACCAAAACCCCACTTTACCGGTTGCAAACCAGAAGGGAAGTAGTACCTCCTCCGTGCGTGTTTTCGATCTTTCACCCTGGACACTCAGGCCAACTTAATCAATTTCATCTACACCTCCTATCCAGACTTACCAACGTATTTACCCCAAAACATTTCAATAATTCTCATTTCACAATATTTCTTTCTTAATGCAAGGTTTCAAATTCCAATTCGAATATTCAAAACATGCAAGGTTTTGAAATGCCAATGCAACAATTATCTATGCCACATAATATTTCTCTACTTTCAAAATATCTCTAACAAATATTCCGAAATGATCAAAATTCCCATTTCTCTTTTCAATGTCATTTCACAAAATAGCAAATATAACAATATTTCCATAATACATACATTCCCAACATTTTAGTCATTTCAAGACTACAACAATATTTGGACAACAATTTCCAATCTCAACAATTTCTTATGTTATGAAACCCATCTTCTATATATGTATTTGTATATAATCAAGAAATTTTCCATTTTCTTTACTCATCTTGGCACATAAGAGATATATGTATATATATATACAATATCAACCATGTATCCTCAACTTCCTTCTTTTAAAAACCCCCAAATTCTAGGTTTTTCTCATCACAACAAAACACACACCCAAACATTTGAAAGAAAATCTAAAAAGAGAACATCATCTCTCACCCAAAGTGGTTCAAACCCTCGAGAGATTATTTAAAAAGATACAAGGTTACACCCACTTTTAAAACCCCTCACATTCTTGAGCCAACACTCAAATTTCAAAGCTATCAAAAAGGGATTTCAAAAATTTAACCAAATCTTGCAAAAACATATATACAACTCTAAGAAAATCCCTACCTCAAGTTTTGAAGAAGAGATGAGATGAAACCCCAAAATCAATGGTGTAGAAATTCGATCTCCACCGCACAAAGTGAAGCTCTCACTTAGCTCTCGCAAATTTGTGAAGGTTGATGGATCAAAACCCCAATGGATTGGAAGAGATCAAGTGTTTATGGTGTTTGGTGGGTGTTTTTAGAGAGAAGGAAGAGGAAATGATATTTTTAGAGAGAGAGAGATGTGTAAAAAGTGAAATGTACACAACCCCAAAAGAAAAGAAAAAGCAGAATTTTCAGACTCAGCCGACTCCTGCATGTGCGACACCTATTCCTGCACGTATGGAGCGTGCTTCCTACACGTGCGACACTAATCCCCGCACGTGCGACATTTCCCCGCACCTCCCTTCTGCACCTGCCTTTATTGTAGTAGCCAACCCTGGACTTCCCCTGTTTCCCGCACGTGTGGCCTCACCTCCAGCACGTGCGGCCCCTCTCCCGCACGTGCGACCCAAGGCCCCGCATATGCGGCTCTGTCCTCTAGTCAGGAACATTCCCAGGTCAACATCGAATACTCTCGATCTAACCTCACACCTCCCGAATCATAAGAAACTTGACACATAAATAAATAGAAACAAGGATTTTGAAATAAGCTTCCAAACACAACAAACCCAAGGTTAAACAAGGAGAAACGAGACGAATAATATACCCGGTCATCACATTCCCTGCTACTTCTTGCCATGCCCTATTTCTCTAGATCATTTGAACTACCAAGTTCCTCCGCCTCTTGCTTCTTTTGGCACTTGTACACCACATTCATCATTTTTCCCATCACCACTTGTTCTTCACAAATTCTCACAGGATGGAACACACCTCGACACTCCAAATTTACTACCTTATTAATGAGTTCCATGCATTTGGTGGATATTTCTATCTTGGCACATACAAAGGACTTGGATTGATTCATATCTCCCTCAAGTCTCATTTTGAGGGAGAAGGTTAGTTTTTCAGCTAAACATGGTAACCTGCAATCCAAAAAAGGTCCCCTTAGTCTACTTAGAAGATATGGACAGAGAGGGGCCTCAACAAGCAAAGCAATGCCAAAAGCTACAGTGTGGAGAGCAACAGTAGCAGTAATTTCTCTGTCAGCTTCAATAGAGAATGAGAGAGATATAGGGTGACACATACTAACTGAAGCCCAAGCAACCTTGACAATGGGGGTAGTTTTGGGAGTGAAGTACAATGGGAAAGAGGATGAAGTGCTTAAAAAGATTGTAGAGCTTGAGCTCAAGGAAATGCCCCCATAATCCACCAATTCTCTTCACATTTGTACTATTCCAGAGGTTTAATGGAATGCCATAGCAGCTTAGCCAAACACTCCTTTCCTGCTCCAGAACCAGTCCAAATTTGCCTTCAGAAATATCCTCGCACCAATCCATAATCAATTCCTTAATGGGCTTCAGTTTCAGTGCTATCTCCTCCTTGGACCTAAATGTAAACACCATATCACAACCCTTACTTTCTCTTACCAAAACATCCTCTACTAGTATTGCTTCAATTTTCTTTTTCAAATTAACTGTAACATAATTATCCTTCAAGCGAACGACTACACTTTCATACAACCACCCATTCCCTATTTCTTCAGCCTTCAGTGTAATATTATCTCTGCCAACACACGATTTGCCTAGTACTGCCTTTGCGTATGACCTCTAGGCTGTAGAGACTACTACCCAACTTCGTTCTTCCCCTCGTTGGCCATTTGGCCCCTTAGCTAGAAGATGCCCTGGCCTTGTTGATACTATTCCTCCTATCTTTTCCTTGCCAAGATCCGCATGCTTTACCTTGATTGCCTTATCATCCACCCATAGCCCATTGGCTTTTTGCATTGCAACGGTTTACAAGGCAATCAAACCTTACAAAACCAAATCTCATGTTAGTTGTCCATCTTCTTTTATACGGGATAAACACATCCTTCACCACACCAAACTTAGTGCATAGGTTGTAAAGCCTCTTCGGGCTCACTGAATTTGGTAGATTATCCACAAATATGGTAAAAACATCTGCACATCCTCCATGCCCCCCCTCTTCCTTGCCTGCCCCTCTGCCTTACGACTGGGATCCAACCTCCTTGCCTGCCTCTCTGCCCTGGTACTTGTTTTTTTGCCGATCAAAAATAAATAAATAAAATAAAATAAAAATAAAAAAATTGGGCTAAATTGCCACAATATAAAAAATTAAAGATAAAAAATTGACATAATTAGAACTATAGGAACCAAATTGACACAATGGTAAATTACAAGAATTACTAGTAAAATTTAGGAGAAATTACAATTCTGCCCATAATTCCAAAATAAGTTTCAAATCAATGATAAAGTTTATCAACTTTAATAATTGAAATTATAAATTTTTCCATCACCTTGTAAATTTTTGGGAGAATTTCAAAAAAGTGAAAAGTAAAAAAAATAAATAAATAAATAAAATAAAAATCAACTAATAAAGGTACAAGAATTATTTGCATAATTAAATGCATAAGCCATTTGTACATTCATCATTTTGCAATTATATTTTCACTCTCTCACTATTTTGATATTCTCCCCTTTTTTTTTTTTTTAAGTATTGATTCACAATTTCTCCTATAATCTATCCAATAAAATAATATTAAAATATTGCCTTTTTAATTTAAATTACATATCATAATTGTTTTGCTTTAATCTTAAACGTAAACCGTTAAATTATTATAATAAAATCATTGTAGATAAAAGGATGACAACGAATCTTATCTCAATGTTTCAGCTTTCTTAAAAATGTATTTTTCTCTCTAGATTCCTTACTATCAATTCCATATTTTTGCAAAATCACTTTTTTTTTTCTCTCTTCTTTTTTCTCTCATATTATTTTGTGTGGACTGTATTTGATATTTTAATAATGTTTATATAGAATCTCCATTTGAATTTCGGGTCTTGGAGGTAGCTTTGGAAACCATTTGTAGTTTTTTTGACACCCGTACAACAGAGATAGAGACTGTTGCTTATCCAGCTTTAGATGAACTCACTTGTCCAGTCCAAGATCGGACTGGACCGTGCTGTTGGGCCCGTGGAGGCCCACCACGAGTTCCGTTTTGATAATTCGAACTGTTCAATGTGTAGATCTCGTCGAGTATATCATCCTTCCAAAAAAATTACATTAATTAGATATTGATAGTTATTTGATCAGAACACATTCTTGTAAACAATTTATTTTTAGAATCATATTTAACATAAAAAAAATGTGTTACGATCAAGGGGCTAACAATATCCAATTAATGTGATTTTTTGCAAGAATAAAGTGCTCGACGAGTTCTACACATTCAATTGTTTGAATCATCGAAACCAAACCCCGTGGTGGACCACATAGGCTCAACAGTACCGTCCAATCGACAAAGTGGACTGGAGAGAAGTCCATCTCATATAATATAATTACATTTTACCCACATTTTTTCTTTCTAAATTCCTATTTGAATTTATGATCTAAACACAACCATAGCAGACATGTTTATATTAGAGATCAAAATGCAACAAAATTTATACCTTGGAATGTTGTGTGTGTTTCATCTTTTTGATTTTGCCGAAATTTCATGTAAAATTTCATAATATTCCTCCTTTCATTATTAATTTTAACACATTGATGCTGAAGAATAAAGAGTAATTGATTGCACACTTTAAAGACTAACGTGAAAATTTTTAAACGTTAGGAATATCAATTTTTAGTTTAAAAGTCAAAAAGTTATTATAAAAGTCAAAAAATTAACAAATTATACAAAAAAAAGTTAAAGATTTTTTTTTCTCTGTACATTTTGCAATCTTTTCGTAAAAAATTAAAAAGTCATCCCAAATATAATAATTTTTTTTATCTCATATTTTAACTAAAAAATTAAAAAATTACTAAAATAACATATTTTCAAGCGAGGCCTAAAACATAGTAGATCACATACGTTGAGGTCCATTAACCCCTAAAAAAGGTAAAATTTATAGAAGATTTGTAAATATTTTTTTTCTTTGTTTTAAAGACCAATTAGCTGAAAGAATTAAAGGGTGCACGAATTTGACATAATGATAACACCCCACCCCCCCCCCCAAAAAAAAAAAAAAAAAAAAAAAAAAACCAGTGATTTTAATTTTTTTTATGTTAAAAAATAATTTTCATTTAAGATTATATATTTAAAAATATTTTTTAAAAATTATTTATAATCAATTTTAATGTTATTTTAATTATTTATATTCATGTATAGTTTAATTATAAGAAGGGTAAATAAAGTATTTTATAGAATTTAAAATTAGACAAAAATTATAAAAAATTAAACTTATTGATCACTAAAAAAGTTTACAAGGTTTTTTTATAATTAAAAAAAAAAGAAAAAAAAAGAACTTATTTGTATAAAAAAATATTTGTACAAGTTATTTGTATATATTCAACGATTGAAATCAACCCCTCACATGATTCGATTAAATTTTATTCCTGTAAACCAAACACACTTATAGTTTCTTCCTATTAGAATGACCATGTTCACCTGTTTGTGCAAGTGAATAGTTTCGATGAAATTCTTCTCCCTTAGGCTGCCTAAGTTCCATCAAATCCGAATTCAAAAATTTTATGCAGAGCTTAGAACATTTCTGCTTCTAAAAGAAAAGGGTATTTTCCATTTTAGCTCAAGGTTTTTAACAAAATTGTTGTTCAATGACGGTGTCTATGTATCACCATGTATTCCATTAGTATTTATGCAATCTTTATAAGACTTATTATTATTTTTTTTAAAAGCTGGAAATGCCTCCATTGGTCTCTTTTTATGCACTTGGTATTTGTTATGTATTCCAAATTTTGCAAATGACAAATTTGATTTTGTAGATTAGTACCCATAACTTGGATCGGCTTCGTAAATTGAAGAGTGCAATGATAAGGTTAACTGCTAGGGTTCAAAAGGTATAACTACTTCCTATCAGAGCTTCCTAGTTTTTTTAAATCATCAAAATTCTTTCTTTTCTAATATGGTCATATTTGCATTTTATTATTTAGTATTGATTTCTCTTATTCGGCTTTGATGTTTTAATGTTGAATGACCTGTGATGTCCTGAATTTTGTGCTTTTGATAATAATTGAGCTTATAAGTCAATTTGATGTGTGCTCAGAAGTATTTCTACCTGTAGGTGAGAGATGAGCTTGAACAATCATTGGATGATGATGATGATATGGCTGATCTTTACTTGTCAAGAAAATTGGCAGGCCCATCTTCGCCTGTTAGTGGCTCGGGTGCTGCCAATTGGTGTCCTGCCTCACCTTCCATAGGTTCGAAGATGTGCAAGTAGGGCAAGTGTGGCAACATTTCGCGGAGACGAGAATGATGTTGAGGAGCCTGAAATGTTACTTGAGGTTATAACATTGACCTACTTGTTTGTTTGTTTGTTTGTTATGTCCTCTTAATTTTAGCAATTCTTCTACTTGCATATAAATCAATCATAGAATTAGACCTATCACGTGGGTGTAAAATCTATATCATGTGAGATAATTGTGTCCGGTTTAGTAATCATTTTATGTGTTGTTAGACTTATTCTAATTTTAATGTCTCGGTGGTATATTTGCAGGCTTACTTCATGCAAATTGATGGAACTTTGAACAAATTGACTACGGTATGTTGCATACCTTGCATTGAATTCTGCTCACCAATTTGTATTGTTGATTATCAGTTTGTGGCAATATAATTATGATGAGCAATATGAAATTAGTGAAAACTATCTCTGAATTTTTATTAAACACAATCAATTGCTAACTAGTCTCAATTTCTTAGAATCATATTTATAGGAGAAGTGGCTTGCGAGCTATGCCACAATTTGAGTAATTACTTCCTAATAATGTCTTGATCACAGAAAATAAATAAATAGAAAGAAAAAAAAAACATTTTTCTAAGATAATTGCGAATCTAAAATGAAAAGAAATTTCTTTAAAAAATTCTAACTCAAAATTTGCGATGGTTGGGCTGTTTTGGATCGAATATGGTTTTTTCAGCTAATCTGAAAACATTGAAAATTTTATCAAATTACAATTTTGCTATCAAACTATCAAATTACTCCATGAACGTCCGCTAATTGTAGTAATTTCTTTTAAAATTGTAGCTCAGATTCTCTGGCATTCCACATTGAAATCAACAAATTAATCTATTTATTTGTCTATTTCTAATTGAAAAATCCCCTTTATTGCATCATCAGAATTGATCCATATTCTTAAATTTTGCAGCTGCGCAAATATATTGATGACACAGAGGATTACATTAATATTCAGGTAATCAGCTGGAAATGGGAACAAATACGAAAATTGAATTAATTGATCAATTTAAATAGATTTGGATTTACTTTTGTTGTTCTAAATACACTTCTGGTATGTTTGTTTGGGTGGACATGAGCTTGGGATTGGACTAATAGTCCAATAAAATTATTAATCCGATGTTTGGTTAAACAATTTAAGTATGGACTAATTATTTTAAACTTGACTATTAGTTAAGACAGGATATATAATCCAACGGATTGGTAATCCTAGGACTATTAGTCATGGGAATGCTAATCCAGTCCGCCTAAATAAACATGACCTTCATGTTTCCATTTTCCAGCTTGACAATCATCGAAATCAGCTGATTCAGGTAATGCATCAATTATGTGTACTTTATACAACATTGAGTACATTGATTTCTTGTTCTGTTTTTGTGTATTTGAAAATATTGTTGGGGCAATACATTTAGGCCATGTTTGTTTGGGCGGACTGGATTAGCATTCCCATGACTAATAGTCCTAGGGGTACAAATCCATTGGATTATGTATCCTATCTTAACTAATAGTCAAGTTTAAAATAATTAGTCCGTACTTTAATTGTTTAATCAAACATTGGATTAGTAATTTTATTGGACTATTAGTCCAATCCCAAGCTCATGTCCACCCAAACAAACATGACCTTATCTTATTATTATTATTATTATTATTGCCTTGTTTGTGCAGTTAGAGCTTTTTCTAAGCCCTGCGAGTGTTTCTTTGTCAATTTATTCATTGATAGCTGGAATATTTGGCGTGAATATCCCATATACTTGGAACGCCAAACACGATTACATGTTTAAATGGGTATGCATACAATTTTGAATATACGAGCACAAAATCCGATTTACACAAAATCAAACATAACTCTCTCACGTGAAGTTTGTTTGATTTTGTGAACGGATTTTGTAATGGATATAATTTTGAATGTAAGTTTTATTTCGGTTAATTTGAATGTTCTTCTTATTGTTGCCAGGTGGTAATCGTCGCTAGGGCATTTTGTGCCAGTATTTTTATACTTATCATTTCCTATGCTCGTTACAAGGGTCTGGTTGGATCTTGATTTGGAGTCCCTTGTTATTCTGTTATGAAATGGGGTCAATTATAGTGTCCTTATTTTCGCATAATCTTAGTAATTATCTCTACTTAAATTGCTTTCTTAAATACATGTAATGAAATAAGTTGTTTCTATCCTGATCAAATTCAAGTTACCTTTTTGTTATTTTTAGTATGGATCTGATTTCAGAATTCATTATTGGTTTATAAACCATGCAATCGGTGTGAACCATGTTTTTGAAGGTCTTCAGTCTGGGTTATTTCTAAATGTATTTATTTAATTTATTCTTTTAACGCAAATACTTTTACAAATGGTTGTTAGATTATGTTAAAGTTATGTAAACGTGTGTTTGGTTTGAGTTTTCTGGATTAAGTTTTTTAAAAATTGACTTTTTTGGTTTTCGTATTTTTTTGTTTTTAGTGAATATTTTTAAAATTTTAAACATTTTTTTTACTTTTTTAGATGCACCTTACTTAGATGTATCTAAAAAGTAAAAAATTTGTGAAAAAATATTTTAAAAAATTAATAAATACATAAAAATACAAAAAATGTACTGAATTTTTGTATTTTTTTGTATTTTTGGTATTCAGTGAATTTTTAAAAGATTTTTTTTATAATTTTTTTACTTTTTAGGTGTATTTTTGTTAGGTGTGTCTAAAAAGTAAAAAAATTGCTTAAAATATTTAAAAAATTCAGTAAAAACAAAAAAAAACTCGAAAAATAAGAAAGTATAATTTTTTGAAAAATATTTTTTGAAAAGTGGAAACAAGCAAGGTGATTAGATTTTTTTTTTTTTTTAACGACCTAGAATACACACTGATTCTATGACGCGCAATGTTAAGCCGTATTATGACATGTCATAGAAAGTCATTCACTTCAACAACATTCCATTATGTCGTTAACAGCGGATCTTTTATGCCATGTTTGATTTTTCTACAACTATTTTTGCACGCCGTTGATTCAAGGAACAAATCCTGACATTCATTGGTAGTTGTTGAATATTTAATGGAATGGCCTATTTTGCCTGCTGTAGATAACTCAAGTTTCACAGCATGTTTTACATGTCGTAGAATATGTATATATATGTTTTTAAATTCAGCAGGTTTTATTTCACTTGTTATGTACAATCTAAGAAAACGTTACAAATATATTTCACCTGTACAATATAAGAAAACATTACAAACAAGCTTTACAAATATATATATATATATATAAGTATTAATCAATCACCAAAATATTATTTCAAGTATAAAAAAAAATATATATATATATCCATACATTTTGAACATCCAAAATCTATCTATACATTTCAAACCATCCAAGAACTATGTCTCTAGATATCAAAAAATATGACATAAGTTCAAATCTGTCCAAAATATTCTAAATGATCCACAAAAATTCCTTAAGTTCTAAATCATCCAAAAACAATCCAAATCTAAGTTTTTAAACATATCCAAAACTATTAAGAGAATATAGGAATCCATTCATCAAAATCATATCCAAATTATCCATAGATTATAGAAATTTATTCAAAGTCAAAGCTGAATGAAATTGAAATTATCGAAGTATAGTTTGGAGGCAAAATGAAATTCTCTCTTAAAAAGAGGATAAAGTCAAGGAAGAATGCCGTTGTTAAGGGGCCTTTTTTCTTATTACGGGCCATGTCGAAATATCATACCCTCAAGGGCAGCCTAATGAAAGAAAAGGCTTAGCTCAACACCCACTTCGAATAACCTGAATACAACAAATACAAATGGAAACACCACAGTTATTAAATGAATTTAGGAAGCGTTGAAAAACCTTTATAGATCACAAGGAATTATCAAAATGAACATGATACGCTTCATGGTTAGCATAATAATAAGCAAACTATATCACTTATTTCACACTTACTTATTTTACATCACATGTATAAGAAGATATTATAAAATATTATCTATGAATATTATAAAATATTATTTGTATAATTATAAATGTAAAGAAGGGTTGTCAATAATGTCATCTTAAGTTTGGTTGAGAGAGATGGCCAAAAGTCTCTGCATCTTATCAAGAGGTTGTACTCTCTCCACTTATATTTAAGTTTTCAATGTGTAAGTTTTACCTACTTGTATTTGTACAAAGCAAGGTGCTTTCCTCATGTGATTATCAAATTGTGATAAGCATGTAATAATATATTATTCCACTTTCTTAAATAGTTAAATGTCGTGTGCAATGTAAGTTGATATAATTAACGTAAGTGATTAGTTCATTGATTGGATGAGAAAAAATATTAAGATAATATATATAATCCCAAGAGGTTGACTTAGTGGACACAACTTGAAATTAACGATGTACTTCGTCCATATCTCAAGTTCAATTAATGGAGACACAACCGTTATGTGTTGTGTCTTAATATAAAGTACAAGGCAAGAAAAAAAAGTAATAACAACCAGACAAGAGCATTAAGCTTTAATGATGGCAATGAGAGAGTTAGCTGAGAAACCAGTCAATCAAACTATAACAACCAGACAAAAAAGCAAAATTGAGGTACAAAGCTGAGTTCATGTTAGGAGGAGGGTGGAAACCGGTGCTATATGGCAAGGGTACGCACTCGCAGAGCCAAGATAGAGGCCGAGCTGGTATTCATACAATCTTTGTTGACAATATTCCCTCATCCTTGAGCTCGAAGGGGCTCAATGATCTGTTCAGGAAGTTTGGAATTGTTCGAGATGTATTCATTAAAAATAAGTTAAGGAAATCTACGCGGTCCAGGTTTGGCTTTGTCAGGTACGATTGTCCTGTAGCTGCTGAAGTGGCAATCCAAAAAGCTAATGGGCTGTGGTGTGACGATAAAGCCTTGAGAGTTAAGAAAGCAGAGTTTGAAAAGCAAGCAGTAGGTGGCAGAGGACGTCAAGAAGGGCAACCAGGGAATGGATCTGGAAGAGAGGAGGGAGGATCTCGGGGGCAAAAGGGCCAAAAAGCTCTGCCAAACATAGGCTATCGGTCATATGCAGAAGCAGTGCAGCTGGGAGATAGCAAGAAAAGTGTGGGTCCATCGGTGGTAGCCCATGAGGCAGGGAATGGATGGCTATATGATAGCCTTATTGTTAAGTTGAAAAGCTATTACTCATTTTCAAACTTCCGAAAAGCAGTCATGGAAAAAGGATCAGCAGAAATTCTGGTTAGGAGGGGGGGAGGAAGAATGGCAGTGGTGTCATTTAAATCTTCTAAAGATATGAAGGAAAATGCATAAATACTAAAGGACTGCTTGCATGAATGGTGCGAATCAGTTTCGGAATGGAAGAAGTTCGGGCACATAGAGCAAGAACGTGGAGTTTGGTTGAGCTGTTATGGAGTTCCACTTAATCTATGGAGTTCAGACACCTTTAACAAGATTGGGAGATTATGGGGGGAGGTAATCAGGTTGGATGAGGAGACAACCAACCAGTTATCTTTCAAATATGGCAGAATTAAAATTGTTACCTCTTGTATGGGGTATATAAATTCAGTTGTTCAGGTGAGGTGTTCTGGCAGAAATTATTCAGTTAGAGTTTGTGAGGAACAAGTTAGGGTAACTAAAACTATCACAGAAGCCTGTAAGTGCTCTCTTCATGAAAGATGTAGCTCAAACAATATGGAGAACATGTATGGCAGCAATGGTGTACCAGTAGCAGAGGAGGTGGCTGAGGTGGAAGGAGAGTTGCAAGTTGCAGTGGCAGATATTGGTGAGCAGACTGTCCAGAAGAGGAATGGCATGGCAGCTTTGCAGAAGGATGTTGGGACGCATGGCATACAAGGGTCAGGTGAGTGGGAGGTGGACGATTCATCCCAGTCGCTAGTGAGAGAAACAATCATTCCAAGTATGGGGAATGTAAAAGTGGCAGAAGCATGCAACAGTGGAAAAGATATTGTTATTGCATCGGTAGATAAGAGGGGGTGTAAGGAGAGGGAGGGAGAGGATGAGGAAATTGTGACTCCTGGGTTTATGAAAAGTATAAGTGGATCTGGATTTGAGAGGCCTGGGATTCGAATTCAAGTACTTTTAGAGGAGGCCCAAAACAAAGAGGTTGTGTCTAGGCCCAACCCAGAAGTTGTGAGTGTGGACTTGATGGATATAGGCCAGAAGGTGGGCCAGAATGTGGATCGGAAGGGGATCAAATTTCAACATTGCAAGTCAGTAGGGAAGGGGAAAGCTCTGCTGCCCAGGTTGAAGGGAGACAGTGGCAAGCTCGGAAACAGGGAAAGGGAGGTCGATTTGGCGGATCATCTGCTCTAGGAGTGTGGCATAAAGGACCTGCATTCAGAGTTGCTGCGGCTGTTTTATCTCGGTCAAGTTCGGCTAGTGTGGCAGAGAGGGGAGAAGACCAAGTCCTTCAGGAAGCCCGAAAGACAGTGGAGATGGGTAAATCCTTGGGCATCAGTTTTAAAGGGAAGGAAAAGGAAATAGTCCACAGAATTATGGAGCTGGAAAAAAACGATGTGGAGAGGGCAGCTAAAATGGACGAAACTGTTTTAGTTTAGACGGTTTTCATGGGTGATTTAGGCGCTTTTTGTGAGGTTTTTAATGAAGTTGCTGTCTTGGAACATTAGGGGGATTGGAAGGCCGGAAAAGAGAAGAAGAATCAGGTCTCTCCTCAAAGAGAGAAAAATTGACTTTGCATTTTTTCAAGAGACAAAGAAAGAGAGTATGTCGGATGAGTTGGTTCGGTCGATTTGGCATGTTGATGAATTGGAATACATGTGTGTTGATGCGGATGGTTCGGCTGGTGGGCTGCTCTGCGTGTGGAAGCCCTCAGTGTTCTCATTAACTCAGTGCTGTGGTTCAAGAAGGTTTCTCCTACTGTCAGGTACACTACTTCCAGATTTTAGGTGTGTTTTGGTTAATGTTTATGCGCCTAATGATGCAGTAAGTAGGAGGCAAGTGTGGAAAGTTATTACTAGTCTCAATCTAGGATTTCCAGAACCTTGGTGTGTAGGAGGGGATTTTAATGAAATTAGAGATTTAGGGGACAGAAGAGGGTGTTTAAGAAGGGATAAAGGGATGGTAGAGTTTAACGAATTTATTGAAGGGTTAGCCTTGTATGATGTCCCAATGCATGGCAGGCAATTTTCTTGGAGTAATTCAGAAGATGGGGGTAAGTGGAGTAGAATTGACAGAGTTCTTCTAGCGCCTGAGTGGTTGAGTAGGTTTAATTTTAAGCTGTGGGGCCTTCCAAGGGGTGTGTCTGACCATTGTCCATTGGTATTGATGGAGGATGAGAGGGACTGGGGGCCAAAGCCATTTAGGTTCTTAAATGCTTGGTTGTTACATCCTAATTTTTTAGATGTGGTCAAGCAAATATGGGAGACTTCAAATGTCTCTGGGTGGGCAGGATTTGTCATCGCTACAAAACTTAGATATCTCAAGTTGGAATTGAAAAAGTGGAATGATGAAGTGTTCGGCAATGTTTCCTACTCCCTCAAAAAAGCAGAAGTGGAGCTTCATGAGCTTGATCTGGTGGCCGAGGCTAGAGACTTGTCAGAGACTGAGAGTGCCAGACGAAGGGAAGTCAAAAAGGAGGTGTGGTCTCTTAGGAAGAGGGATGAGTGGATTTGGCTTCAGAAATCTAGACTGGATTGGAACTTGAAGGGGGATAAGAATACAAGGTATTTCCATATCATTGCATCCTCTAGACAGAATCGAAACTTGCTGAACTCAATTACAGGGGGCGGGGTACTCTTCGAGGATCCTATTTTGGTGAAGCAGGAGGTGTTAAAGCATTTTAAAGGCGTGTTCTCTGAAAATTGGAGGAATAGGCCAAAGTTGATGGGTCAATTTAAATCTATTGGTCAGGATCCAGTGGCTGGAACCCTGGAAGCAGATTTTACTGAAGATGAGGTGTGGAGTGCTATTAGGAGTTGTGATGGGAATAAGTCTCCTGGTCCTGATGGGTTTAATCTGCTGTTCTTTCAGAAGTGCTGGGGTTGTGTGAAGTCTGATGTCCTGCTATTTTTCAAAGAATTCTATGATAGTGGGAAATTGGGGGCTGGTGTGAATAATTCTTTCATCACTTTGATCCCAAAAACTAAATGCCCTTCTAGTCTATCAGATTTTAGACCGATTAGTCTCATTGGGTCTCTATACAAGATTGTAGCTAAGGTCTTGTCTAATAGAATCAAGAAGGTGATGCCTAGGGTGGTGGGAGAGGTTCAATCAGCGTTTTTGGGAGGTAGAAACATTTTTGATGGTGTACTCATTGCGAATGAGGGTGGGCCAGAATGTGGATCGGAGGGGGATGAAATTTCAACATTGCAAACCAGTAGGGAAGGAGAAAGCTCTGCTGCCCAGGCTGAAGGGAGAGCGTGGTAAGTTAGCTCGGAAAGAGGGAAAGGGAGGTCGAATTGGCGGATCATCTATAGGAGTGTGGCATAAAGGACCTGCATTCAGAGTTGCTGCGGCTGTTTTATCTCGGTCAAGTTCGGCTAGTGTGGCAGAGAGGGGAGAAGACCAAGTCCTTCAGGAAGCCCGAAAGACAGTGGAGATGGGTAAATCTTTGGGCATCAGTTTTCAAGGGAAGGAAAAGGAAGTAGTCCATAGAATTATGGAGCTGGAAAAAAATGATGTGGAGAGGGCAGCTAAAATGGACGAAACTGTTTTAGTTTATTATGTATTGATTGATTCGGGGTCTACGCATTCA